>VCHN02000023.1:0-142654 GCA_007115665.2 Sequoiadendron giganteum
TGCTTTTTAGAAAGAAATGAACTATATCTCTGCAAATATAAACATAGGCAGTGAATAGTAAAGAAATCTACTTCGACCAAACTGATCTCAGCATATCGGCACTATAGTAATGAATAGAATAAGTGAATGGCCACAATTCCTGCAGATTAGATGAATGGTCATACCGTTATTGTTACAAGAAGACTATGGATCAGTCTTCTACAATATATTGGCATGGATATTTGAGAACCATAACTATAATGATAAAAGTAAGAACATAAAGAAATGATGATAGTATAAAAACACTAACACTCCCAGCAGTTAGAAGTGATCATTCACTCCTAATAGACAAAATATGAGAAGCTACGTATTAATCATTAGTTATGGCTTGCTAATAAACAAAATGCCCTCCTTCTAGCGCCATTTTGTGGTGGCTAAATTCTGTAAATTGTTAGTATACATGTAAAAAAACTAAATGGCAATACCTAACAAACCCTATAATATTGCTCCACTAGATTGCAAATTGACATTTACAACTAGAAATACCAAATGAAATGATTTTAAAGCACAACTAACATGAAGCAAATCTATCCCATATTGGATTGGTGCAACTTAGTGTTGTAGGAAGCTGCCCTTTCCCAATCCTTGATAAGCAAGATGCCAAATGATAGATAATGAAGAGCAAGATTGACTCTCAAATGAAGAGAGCAACCTTGCCTCAAGATGTAGTTGCTAAGCAAATGGTGTTGTGATGAGCAAGATTAGTTCTCTCATGAAGAGAGTAACCTTGCAAGTGAGAATGTGTTGTGTGTTGTAGATGATTTGTGTTGAAATGCTTTGCATTTTATAGATTGAAAGATTGAAAGATTGAGAGATTTTGAGGAATGTGGGATTATTCACAAACCAATGACAAGGTGCCACTTGTCAAGTTGTGAGAGGGTGAGGAATGTGCAAGTCTTGGCCCATGTGCCAATTTGAAATTCAAATTTGGATGAAATGACATGTTTAGGGGGGATGAAAGGTGCAATAAATGCCATGTTTGACTTGTGCAAATAGCATTTAAAACCTTGTTGGAAGGGACAAGTCCCTTTTGGGGGGAAGATTCAAATTGGAAGAATATTCCATTTTGATTCCATTTTGAATGTAATTAGAGGAAATAATAAATCAAATAAATGATTTATTGGTGCAAGTGGGTGGGTTAGTTAAGAGTTTGGATTTGACTCTAGTTGAGTCAAAAGCTAGAGAATGATAATCATGATTAGAAGTTAATTAATGTAGATTAATTAACTTGGATGATATTAAGAGGTGACATTTGATAAATCAAATGAGAAGAACTTTAAGGATTTGATTAAATAATTTATTTAATGAACCTTAGGAAATTAATCAATAAATTGTCTAAATTGATTAATAGGAGAATTCGATGCACGATGTTAGTTTTATGTGTCTACAATGCCATGGGAGATTCATGGGTATTGATTCTTGGCTGACCCAAAAAGTGTGTGCCATGGAGGGGAGCCTGTGTGGTCAAGCATCTAATCATCTACATTGAATATGTGTAGCTAGATTTATCCAAGTGAGATCCCAACAAAAACTATCTTTTCATCCTAGGAATGTGCATGTTATTGGAATCGAAAACACTTTTCTTGGATCCAAAATAGTGGAAAAGAAACATTCAGCGAATCATCAGAATTTCAAACCCTTTGGAAAAATAAATACCTTGGAGGTGTCCACATGTTACTGCTTGTCCCTAGGGGTTCTTATCTCTAGAAGGCTTCTAAACATTCATACATCTCAATTTGTTTCTCCCAAAGTCAACACTAGGAAAATTTTTCCCTAATTTATTTGATTTCCACATAATGGACCTTGTGGGATGAAAAGAAAGTAGGACATTAGACATTTAGTTTGAAACACAATCAATAAAGTGTTTGTGGTAAAAAAAACTGAATCTAAGCAAGATAACAGATAATTGAACCATACATGTGCTTGTTCTCTTTTGGGTCATATGGTTTTCATGCAAACATTGGTCTTTTGGTTTGATATACTCTTAGGGAAAAGCATGTTCTTCAATATCTTGGTCTAGTAAACAAGTCCTCTTAAGCTCATTTAGGATCCAACCAGTCATTTTCATCCATCCCTCAACCATCGAAATAAAAAATCCCATCTCACCAACAAACTCTTGGAAACTTTGAAAACATTGTTCATGCTAGACTTCTAGGAAAATTTCAAAATCATCTTGTTTGACTTAACACACTTAGTCAAATTATCCTCTTATGTACAAGTTTACTCTAGGATAACACAACTTCCTAGAATTTACAAGTTCATTATTCGAAATCACCTTGTTTGACTTAACACACTTAGTCAAATTATCCTCTTGTGTATGAGTTTACTCTAGGATAACTCAACTTCCTAGAATTTATAAGCTCATTATATCCAAAATCACATTGTTTGACTTAACAAACTTAGTCAAACTATCCTCAATCAAAATCAAATCAAATCAAGTCCTAAAGTCTAGCATTGATCCAAACTTCCTAAAAGTTTAAACACCCATATCATTAACCCCTTTCATCCTTCATCTCCTCATTGGTCCTAAACCCCTCAGAGGTCAACCAGGTCAAAACACAACAAAAAAATGGAGTTTAAACTCGACTCATACATCATGAGTAATCCAAGTCAACCAAAATATCCAAGTGTTGCAATGCCAATTGATTATCGAAACTAACATTTATGCATGACATCATTATCTCCTCCAAACCTCAATAGTACAATGAATGTGAGTATGCCCAATCTAAAGTTTGGAACAACTTTCCTGATGGTAGATTTAAATTCAAGTCCAAACCTATAAATCAATCAACCAAACACTCAATGCATGAATTTTCCAAACAACATTATCTCACCAAATCTGTACATGCCAAATGTGACTCTACCAAATCCAAGCTTACCAAACATAAAAATATCAAATCAATACTTGGTGAAATTTGGGATGGATGTGATTTCAAATCAAACCAATGTTTTTCAAAATCCCAACAGTATATTTGCAACTCCATGTATTGATCCAAGTCAAGGTAACCCCATGGAAAATAAAAGTTACCTAAATCCAAGCAATGTGTTTCCCAATTACAACAATGTTCAATATCAACCAATAATGCCAAATCCAAACATCACACCGAATTAGAGCATTATCCAGAATCAACTTGTGCATGATCCCAAGAAAACACTACAAGGATGCATTCCAAATCTGCTTGCTAAAAATCCAAGTCAACCATATCAAGAATGTCAATGTCAAATCTTGCGAAACAAAATTGCTACACTAAAAAAACTCATTGATTCATATCACCAAGAGACATCTCCACCCCAAAAGCAATACACTCTTCCATTGGTTTAACCATGTCATCAAAGCATTAAGCTATCTCCACAACCACATTAGGAACAGTATCTCCAATGTCAAGAAATTGGATATTAGGATCATTGACATCAACAAAAAACCCAATCACCACATCTCCAAGATCAATCAACACATCTCCAAAATCAATCGCCACAAGGTCAATTTAAAGTGCAAATCTCACAAGGTAACAAATGGAAATACACACCACTTGGGGAACCAATTGAGTCTGTCTTGCAACAGCTAATGAAAGAAAATCTCATTAAAATCCATGTTTACGTGAATTATCAAGAGCCCATGGTGAAACTACCAGGGTACAATGAGAAGCACTTTTGTGATTTTCATAAAACAAAGGGACAAACAACATCAAATTGTATTCAACTCAAAAATATCATCCAAGATCTGATTGATCAAAAGCTAATAGCCATTGGGGACAATAATCAGAGTTCAACCACTAGCGATAGCATTAAAAACCTCCCCACCACAATTGTTGAAAAAAATGATCAAGATCTATCCATTAATGGTCACATTGAAGATGTTTCCACCTCAACCAATGATCAAATCAACATACACCAAGAGCCACTTTTCAATCATGATCAAAACTCAAT
This sequence comes from Sequoiadendron giganteum, assembly GCA_007115665.2. Classification (NCBI taxonomy): domain Eukaryota; kingdom Viridiplantae; phylum Streptophyta; class Pinopsida; order Cupressales; family Cupressaceae; genus Sequoiadendron; species Sequoiadendron giganteum. The sequence goes on from VCHN02000023.1 coordinate 3,967, forward strand.
AATGATGCCCAACAATGATCCAACCCAAGAAACGTTAACATCATTTGATCCTATGGTTGAAAAAATTGACAATCTCTCCACCATAGCTACTAAAGACAATGATCAAAATCAATCCATCAATGAGCACTGTGAAGATATGTCTACCCCATCCAGTGATCAAATCAACATTCATCAAGAGCCACTTTTTAGTGATATATTTCAAGACATGTGTTAACATTATTTGATCCTATTGACATAATCCACAATCCATCGACCAATTATCATATTGAAAATGTCTCTACATCACCTAATGAGTTAGAGGACATATCTCAAGAACTTATTCCAAAGCATGATCAACATCTATCACCAAGGTCTAGCAATGGTCCTTCCCAAGACATATTGACATCCTTTGACCTCATGGTTATAGATATTGAAGGAATCCCTAGCTCAATATTTGATCCAAATCTGCTAAAAGCTCAAGCGAGTGTTGAGCCACTTCCCATGCCTAATGACGATGTCCAAGAACCCTTTGAAATCGACCCATGTCAAGAAATTCATCCAAAACATTTTGAAAGCAATTCCAAAATTAGTCAAGATCAAGAATTTGTATCTCCAAGATACTATAATGATCTAATGGGCACTCTCCTATCTATACAAGATGTCGCAAATAATGATCATATCCATATAGCACATACCCCTCTGTCTACCCACAAGATGCTTTCTTTGGATGGACATGTAGATAATATTTATTCAAAACAAGATTGTCATACTCTTGACATCATTACTAAGGAACAAGAGTCTCCTACTCTTAACATTTGTGCACAAGACCAAGATGTAGAAAAATCTAGAGAGATAGCAAAAAAAAAATCATGAAGAAGACTTCTACAGAAGTTGTGAATCAGAAACATCTTGTGGACACCTATCTAAAGAAGAAGGATCCTATAGAAGGATTCAAAAGGAATTCTATCATGATGTGCACACAAAGACGAAGTTAACTCTAGTATTAGCAAAGTAGGCCAGGAATCTCAAAAGTTGCATTCAATTGCACGCATCTTGGCAAAGAAACTTCTTCAAGAAAGATATTGATGGAATGTTATGACATAAGTATCAACATCAACACTACGAGGTAGTCCAACATGAGCTTAAAATCTTTTAGCAAAAAAATACAAAAAATATAAAAATATAAAAATCCAAAAAAATCAGAAAAATGATTGAAAACAGTAAAGAAAAAAATTGTTCTCTAGCAAAAACCACTTTGGTGGCACTTTGGACAAGTACCATGATGAAAACCTGGCAAACATACCTAATGTGTAGAATCGAGCATCTGTGTGTGTCATTTCAAGAGAAAGCATCTTATCACATCCATAATAAAGCTAACATTCTATCCATATCATCCATTCATCCACAAACCATTTATCCAACCCATTTCCATCTATCTACTTTATCTTGATCTTGATAAAAGTTTGGCGCACACTTTACACTTGTTTATGGTAAACATCTAGACATGGGTTATTTTCATTGATCCTATCTGATCCAACATTATCTAAGCCAGGAAGCACTATCCAAATGAGAATCCTTTGTGCGAACACCTTATCTTAGTGCAAGATAATCATTGGCATCTTTTGCATGCTTACCGTATCTATCCATACATCTATCCAAGAATCCACCCATGGTTGTTCAAACATTTCTAGACACTGGGGGTAGATATTTGCATCTTGCTTCAAGAATAAATCTTGATCTATATCCTCCAACTTATGTGCTGATCTTAACATTGGCAGACGTAAAATCAAATTGGTCAAAGCATTTGTGAGCCAAAGATTCAAATCACTAGCCCATGACATATTTTGACAAGATGATAATGCTTATCAAGCTTTATCTTTCATCGAACATCAATCAAAATAATTCATCTCAGTCGTATCTAATGTGCACATCAGTATGACATCAAATCACCAAAACAATTTTGTTCCAAATCAAGCTTCATTAATCCTGATCAAACAAATCCAATCAATCCATCATCATTTCAGGATATCCTTCCCAATCCTTGCGTTCCTTAACACTATCCTTGCATTGTTGTGTATCCTCAACAATGTTATCATCATAAATCTTGCAACCCTCATGTTGCTTAGCACTATCCTTGCATTGTTGTGTATCCTCAACAATGTTATCATCATCAATCTTGCAACCCTCATGTTGCTTAACACTATCCTTGCATTGTTGTGTATCCACAACAATGTTATCATCATCAATCTATCAATCTGATCAATCAAATCCTAGTTTGGTTTTCGACAAAATCCCAAAACAGAGCACTGATATCATATCCATATCCAAATCGTCAAAATCATGCAAAAATCCAAAACACGTCAAAAATCTGAAAAAATTAAAAACAAATTCATCTAACCGAACTATGTCATCTCTGAGCTTGAACATAGGCAAGGTTGATATTTGATCATCCCCCGAGAAATTTTAGGTCAGTCCTTTAGGTGTTCGTCACAATGGCAATGCATTTGCCCATCTATTTCACATTTTAGGTCAGTCCTTTAGGCGTCCGTTGCAATGGCAATCCATTTTACCATCTATCTCATCAACAATCAAGTCAATTGTCAACCGAACTACATCATCTCTAAGCTAAAATGTAGGCAAGGCTAATCCTTGATTGGTCCCCGAGACACAAAATCCAAAAATATTCATAAATCTCAAAAATACCAAAAACATTTTCAAAATATCAAAAACATCCAAATATTTGAAAAAAAACCCAAAATGGTGCACCCGTCTCATCTCGCTTTCACCCGAAATAATCATCATTCATAATAAATCAATCATCATCTTCATCCTTTGGTGAGGCAATCAGAAGCAAGTCTAGCATGTTCAAAAGTGAACACCTAATCGTCAAAGTCTCAAGTCAAGGTCAGTAAGCAAGCAAGTTGATCAACTCGGAGTATCAATAGCTTATCATCAATCAATCTCATCAAAACCCTGATCACAACATGTCCTAGGATGCATCCTTCCCATGATGGACTTTAGCATTAGGTATCACCTTAGTTTAGCCTTGGCTAGCAGTATGAAGAACATCAGCTTGTTTGTTTACTTTATCTTTTCGTTGGATTTATCTTATTGCGCTCATTGTAAGGACCTCTCGATGATACTTAAACAAAACAGGTTTAAAGAGAAAGGAATGGGGCAATGATCATTATCTTTTTGTCTGTTGTTCTTGTTGGACGTTCTTGTAATATAACTTGGTGAATACTTTCTTTGTTAGGTCCGTCCTAACAAGGTTTTCATATGTCAAATGTGAAAAATAGCACTCCTATCTGATTGTCGAGTCAAATTCCATCACACTAGGTGCAATTCCATCCTAGTTCTTTATACCTTGATGCATCGTACCTATGGGTGTTATCAAACATAAGGAAAGTTATGCTCTTTATATCTCCCATCCCTGGATAATCAATACATCATCATCATTCATCATCATATCGAATAAAGTATCAACGACTCATGGACTCATGAACTTCTACATCTTGAATTCAAGGGTTGATCTCTCTCATTCTTCTATCCTCTTTCACACTAACAATGCATCCATCCTATATCCACACTCTCATCCTGCATAATAATGTCATATCATCATAGGAAAACATCATCCATCTCATCTATCTCACATGCATTGCATAATCATTGAATATGTTTAAAATAATATAGATTTTTTATTCTAAGCATCTTACAAACATCTCATTTGTCTCTTTGTTTCAAATTAAAAAGAGACAAATTAAACATTAAAGTTTTTAACATCACTTGAAGAAGCATTAAAATAACATAGTTTTGTTATTCCAATCATTCAAAATTTGCATTCAAGTCCAAGCTAAAGATTTTTTAATTTGTCTCTTTGTTTCAAGATTTTTGAACCACCAAAAAGATAAAATGGAGAAGGGAAAGATGATTCCCCAATTAGGTCCCTAGGGTTTCTCACCTAGGGACAAGGTTGGAAGAATGACTCTCTTTCACACTAATGATGTATCTTTTAGTGAGTTCATTCAAAGATAGGGGTTGTGTTGTGTGTGATAGGGGGTGTCTAAGTGTTGTAATGCAATGAAACAAACTATCTATGAAATGTAAACTATATGCAAAGTAAACTAAATGACCTAAATGCATGCAAACTGGAAGAGACAAAAAATATGCATAGGTGGGAACTGAAATTTGCAAAAGAGAAGCTCTGGAATCTTTTGGAATCTACTAGAAATGCTCACTGAGACACTTACGCCAGAATGGGCAACCTAGTCCTCTTCCCGAGAAACTTTTCCGAAATGGGTTTCTGGTAAAAGGGTATCCAAAAACACAAAAACCACTTTTTAGGCCTTGTACAGGGACTAATTTTCCAATGATGGCAACCTAGTCCTCTTGGTGCTTTCAGGAGTTTCGAGGTTGGAATCTGTAGGTTCCCACTTGTACTTTTGTTTTTGACAGAGACCCATGCCTAAATCTTCAGAAAATGACCTACACATTGTCCTTTAGATCCTCCTAGGGTTTTGTTGATGAGGAATGTTGTGGATGGATTGATGACACCTTTTTTAACACTTTACTGTTTGAATAATCTAGATAGAAACTTGCAAATAACACATGCAAAGAGAAGGAAAAGATTAGGGTTAGAGAATAGGGGTTTGCCTTAGTCAAACCCTGTGATGGTAATCAAACCCAAATGAAATAGAAATTAAAAGGAAATATGATTCAATGACCAGAAAATGTAAACACTTACCAAACCCTTGTTGAAGATGTTTTAAAACATGCAAGAACCAACTCCAATGGAGGTTGCTTGAAGTGCTTTGTGCTTGAATTATTTCTTGAGAAGATTGAGTGCTTGAGTGCTTGTGTAGATGAAATGGTGTTAGGGGGGGTGAAATGAGGATGAAAACCCTTATTTATACATGCTATGCCCTAATTTCTTGAAAATAGCACATGATAGGCCGACCTTAGGGTTTTGGAGGAAAATTCCCATTAGAATTTTGTTTTAATTTTGAATTTTATGCCAAAAGGGACTAGGTCACCCAAGGTGGTGACCTAGTCCACTTGGAAAAATTCAAGTGGTGGTTGGGAATTAAGTGGTGTTTAATGTTTCAACAGGCTTGTCTCCCGAAACACACTTAATTTGGGCCTAAAAGTACATTAAGAGACAAATTTAACATAAGAAAGGGTGAATTTGTTGATGACAAGCCTAGGAAAGTGTGAAAATGTATTACAACACGTTACAACACTTTGACACAAGGCTTGGAAGAGGGTAAAAATGGGTTGTTTAGGTGAATTGTGTTGAAAGGGTCTTAGAAAAGTGGGAAGATGTGTTACAACACTTCACAACACCTTTGTAAAACACCATTAGGTTGTTATTGATTTGCAAGCGTTCAAGACCTTTAAATGTGAATGTGATGGCCACATTGTAACATTAGATCAAAGAAAACCAAGCCAAAATCCAAGGGAAAAGGCCCAAATGAGTGAAAAAGTGTCAAGGCTACACTTTTTGGTGAAAATTTCTTCTCATGTATTTTGTATGTGTTACAGACTTTTGCATTCCAAAGCTTTATGTGCTTCATAACTCAGTCTAAGACCTTCAAGAACATTATCAAAAGAGGCATGCAACATTTAGAGATGGATTTTATGAAGTTCATCACATGTCCCACTTTTGATGAGGTAGTTTTGGGAATGGATACAAATTTATTTGGAGAAACCATGCGTACTCGTACCCCTGCTATTTCTCCTACCACCTCCTTTGTGGAGGAAGACATGAAGCTCTTGCGATCCTTGCACAAACACTACTTTCCCTAGATCGAAGGATTTTGGAATTTGAGAATTATTTGGGGAGAGAAAAGATCATGGCTAGGGCTACTAGGGTCGTTAATGAGATAAGACATATGTTGGATAAAGATTGGGTGGGCTTGGAATTCCTCTAAGGCCTTATCGACATAATGGAAATGCATGTCCCATCATAAAATCCTAGATTGGGTGTTGTTCAAGGACCTGAGATCAAGATAAATAGAATTCATGATTCCTAGGTTGTCGATGAACATGGCCGAGATAGGCCCTTCCACCTCAACTCCTAAATTGCCCCTCGTCATCAAAGTAAACAAGGTACCTTCGTTGGTAATCCTAGGGTCAATGTTAGCTTGGGTGGTGGGGTTTCTATTGCAATGGGGGCATGTGGCTCTGGTAGTTTTGATGGTTCTGGTGGTGGTTCCACTCATCTTATCTCATTGCCTAATCCTATTTTGAACACCTAGTTGTAGAACATGGGCCAAATACAAAACTAGTTGGGAAGCTTGTCTAAAGCCAACTCTTAGCCCATTTTTCAACCCTTCTTTCATCATAGTCATTTGTCAATAGAAATTATAAATTATCCTATCCCCCAGGGGATGGAGATTTTGAAGTTTAAGAAATATGGTGGTAAGGGAGATCTTCAAATGCACGTCTCGACATGGAATTCCATGTGTACAAATTTATTTCACCATGATGCATTAATAGCTATGTTTTTCCCTAGTTTTCTTAAGGATACAACCCTTGAATGGTACTATTCTTTACATGACAATTCCATATTCTCGTTTGATTAGCTCATGAATCAATTTCTAAGATGATTCCAGGAAAACATTGGGCCAGAGATGGCTTTCTCAAATCTTGTCTGGTGTAATCAAGGAGAACATGAAAATATAACTAGTTTTATAGCTTACTATTAAGCATCATTTTCACAAATCTCTTATCCTTTTCCTAACTGAGATATCCAAAAGGTTTTCATTAGTAACCTATAGAGGTCTTGCTAGGAGAAATTTTCCTTCATGAAATTTCCTTCTTTTGCACATAGGTGTGTCGCATTGCAAGAGTATTAGTAGACGATTACTCAGTTCAGGGGATCTTCCTCGTGCTCTCATCCTGAGGGTAGGTCCATAGTGTCGATCTCTAGAAAAATAAATACCATTGTGAATGTGGTCTCTTTATCTAACGACAAGGATCTCAAATGCAGTAGGTACTTTACAAAATTATCCAAATCACATTCTATTATTTTAAGGAAATTTTTGAAAGATAAAGTCTTGACTTTACCATATCCTTGACCTCTTACTGAGCCCTACCTTGACTGTTATAATGAGCATACATTTTTCTAGTACCATTGAGTTCATAGACATTCAATACTAAAATATTTATGCACATGCATCATGAGATTCAGGGTCACATCAATGATAGTACTATCCATCTTGATGGGAAAAAATAGAATGTTAAAAAGTCTTTGGCGAAGACCAACAATGAATTACAAATTTACATCGATCTATTTCCATCTCATTCTATGAACTTAGTTTTCAAACCTTTCAGTTCCACTGAGTTTTTTTCTTTCGGAGTACATAAACATGGTTTCATTTATACACATTCCTTTTTCCTAGCCTGCAAATGGGTCACCAAATATAACTTCCACATCATAGAATTTACCTATGAAAAAAGAGCCTTCTCCCTTGTATATTCCCACTCATGCCAATGAGAACATTGTGACCTCTGTCCTAGTGGACCCCATGAGCTAAGTGAATGTCATAATGGAGGAGACTCTACTTATAAACTTTCTACATAGGGAAGAATACAAGGAATCGAAGACCACTATACGTACACATGATGGACCATCAATACCTCCTCTTAGTTCTATTTATCTTTCAATCTTTGTAGGACCTAGGACCATAGATACTTCTTTTGTTATAATTTTAAAGTTAGATTTATTCAATGTGAAACCACACATTTAGTGGCTAGTTTCCAAGAATGGAGCTGTTTTGATAATTCATAAATGCCTTAATTTTTCTTATGAGGGCTCTATGCACGTAGTGCATAACACTGGTTACAAACCACTAGTATCGCATGGGGGATTCTTGTTAGATCACTTTTGGACTAACCCAGTCGAACCTCTTCCTCCAAGGACCAACTTGCTATATCATGCCTATCTCAAGTATAAGACTAGGGGCATAGTGCCAAAGGTGACCTATCCAATTTCTCCCTATGCCATCTGAATAAAAGGTTCCATGATTACACATTAGCAAGCTGTCTCCTCCTCTAAAAAAGGGGGGAAGGGGAAGGTTGCTCATGTCCAAGATTCTTCCTCTTCTTCTACTCCATATGTTTCTACTTCTCTCCCCACTTTGGCACCTTTAAAATTTAAATATATGCTAATACTATAGATCATGTAAAGTAAATCACTATCAGAGATACATCATGTGTAACAAGTCAATAAGACATATATAACTTAGATAGGTGTTGAAGCACATGGACTATAGATAAAAATATAGGCATATAAGATTAACCCTAGTATGAAATTTAATGGTAAGGTGAAAATGGCCCTAGAGGTGCAATATAAGTGGTATGAAGAGGTATGGTTTCCCCAATGTGGCTCTTAAAACATGGTAGTCATGTGATAACATATGATCTAGGATAAGAAATGTATGATGCCCCCAATGTGGTAAAGGTAGCTCTAGCAACATAATAAAGCATGCAAGCATAAGATGATATGGAGAAATTAAAATTGCATTCAATGTAATATTATCCATTGTGTTGTCCATTTCTTATAACACACTATTATCCAATTTTATCTACTTCCATGATTACTATGATCCATCTTCATTCACTCCTTGCACACATTTCAACACATTTGATCATATTCTTGCCATATTTACACTTATTCACATACATACCTTATTAACAAATTATATTTTCAACATTCATCCTCTATTTAAAGATAGTCATTTATGTGGCACACAAGATCTATCAATCATGACATTGATCTTAGCCAAAAATAAAAAATATCAAATGAAATTGATACATGTATTTTCATAGTTGTTGGGAGCTTATATGATACACACTTGTGAAATGAGTTATTACATGCCTTGGTATTTAAAGAAATTCATTTGAGAATTAAATGTCATCTACAAATTATCATTCTTTAATCAATCATTCACATTAAGTAGAAGTTGTTTTAGGAATACTTGGAATTCAAGATTCAAAAGACCAATACATTGCATCATAATCAACATCTAATAACTTTCCTATTATCTATCAATGTTTGTTATGATTATAATATCAATTTAATTAAAAGGGTTGACTTAGGAGAACTTTAACCTTATGATTAAGTGTTCTCTCTGAAGTTGTTTTTAAATAAATTACCAATCCTTAATAATCAATAAGGAGTAGAGAATTTAGTGAATCAAATATCATAAGTGAACAATTTATGAGATTAGACTACACATTAGGGTAAGATCATCATAACATATGATTAATCCACAATTTTGGAATCAATACTAGGGTAATTATAATTCAACACAAAATTCTAGACAATGAATATCTCCTAAGTGGAATCGTAGTTACATCAAAATTTTATCATACCCAACTATCATCAACTCAATTTATAGAATATTTAGATATTTAGTATTAAAATAAAATTTCCAAGTAACCTAAATAACATAAAGAAAAGTCTTTAGTATATGACTAACGTCATTAAAAGGTATATTTTTTTTATGAAAACTAAATATTAATTTTTAACATTATTAATATATTCACTAGAAAAAAATATTCAAATAATTATGAATACAATTTGAAAAACATGAATTATGTGTAACACATAATTTTATATATAATAATTTGTTATCCTAACATATTTAAAAGATTTTTTTTAAATATATAAAATATTTTGAATGTATTCAATTATGAAATTATGAAACTTTATAAAAATTAAATACATTCAATTTTTAAAATATGAAATTTTATAAAACTAAACTTACATTTTATTCAAAATAATTCTTTTCTATTAATTTTCTTTAATTTAAAGGATTATTTAAAATCTTATACATAAGATTTAAAATTTTATTTTAATTATTTTTATCAAATGTTTAAAAATTTACACCAAAATATGGTTAAGGACAAAACACAAATTCCAAATTTCGTTCACTTACGCCCGCAAAACTCTTAAATTTTTCTACCAAAGAAGGCACTACAAGAAAGCATACAACTTTTGACCAGTCATAAACTATAATTATTTTAGTTAGATAACTAAATTGCTTAGACCATCATGGTCAAGTTGGAGACATGGAATCCACATCTTTGAGGTAGACTTAAATAGTTCAACCAATCCCAAAATTAATCTAAAAATTTATATAAGTCACATGCCAACAATAACATATATATCAGTAGTAATCATAAGAACTATAAGAGAACAAATCCTAAGGGCTAGACCTAGTCCTTGGGGGCTCGTCTTAAACGACCTTTCCTACATATATAATTCACAAAAGGCATCGTAGTTCGACAACTGGACTTCAACCATCTCACCCATGGTTGGATAGCAAGGAATATAATCCACAAGGTTAAAAATAATGACCCTACCTCAATCACAATCCTAACCCTATACATTGATATACGGTAACTCGATCCTCTACTCAAATTAACATATGTCCCATATAAATTACATATTAAAGAGTGGGTACACAACCCTTTCTAAGTTCCATTACCCCAGACAGTTACACAGTCAGCTGCCACCCACTTAGGTGAAGCCGAGGATCGAGGACCTAGGTAAGGATGTACTAGAGAAATATGGAACATCTAAATAAATTCTCATGCTTGCACAAACAATGTCACAAGCCATAGCAAGTCACAAAATACAGTTAAGGTGGCACTAATAGGTATTCACAAAATAGGAGAATTCACTTCTTTGTGAGTTGGATAATCATTTGCAGAACATAGTTTGGCCCTATCTTAAGGTCAATTTCACCATAAATTAGTTTAACAATAATACAATGGTATCAATTGTGTCATATTAATAATTGACTTCTCAATAACTATTTAATGATATATGATTATCATATCGATACTTTTCAAATCAATAAGTGGGGAAAAATATAATGATTAGAAGAATCCATAGATATATAAAGAAACACTAATTCATAACATTTTGACCACCAAGAACATTGCATTAACATATCAAATCATTGACTTGAGATAACCACTTAATTCCTATATGAAAAGATAGTAATATAACAATCATCTAAGGATATGGTATATAAGACTAGATGGGTTGAACATTATAATTATAAAAAAAAAATCCATTTTATTCAAGGTAATCACTCTATTATTAGCTAAGACAAAATAAAAAGGTAACGACAATCTTAACTAACATATCCCTTTATATCAATTAAATGATACCTAAGTATAATGCATCCCAAATTGATTCCAATATGCTAGGTGTTATAACCGATAGGTTTATACATGCCTCAATGAACAACTATAGCCTCCTCCTTCTTGGAATACAACCATAATTAATATAAATATATTCCACTTCATCATAGGAGTGTATAGCAAGATAAATTTTATCTATCTTATCAACCCTATTCTTCTATTTGACTTGCTAGTTTGCTCTCGTCTATTTTATTTTATTATTATTATTATTAGTATTATTATTATTATTTTTTACGTTATAATATAAAAGAATGCAAAAATTATAATTATGCATAATATTAATTACCATGCAAATGATAGGATTTATTTTTGTTAAAATAACTTTCATATAAATTACACAATAAAAAAGCAACATTAAAATAAAATTGTCTTAATTTCAATAGCTAGTTATCACTTAATTAACACAATCCTTTAAAATCAATCATTTGAGGTTACACCATTTAATATCTAGAAAATAAAGGTCAGACTGATGACACAAGTCATGCAAATTTATACTGTACACTAAATGTAATTTGTTGTGGAGAAGAATGCAATAAGCCTAGAATGTGGGGTCGATCATTGAGTAGAACATTTCCGTGAAAAGTCCATTTTATTGGCTTAATCGTATAGGCTTATTTAATTCAACTTAATTTCTTTTATGTGAGGTGTTGTTACTCTTCATAAGCAGCCGCCAGGGCATTTTAGAATTCTTTCCTGCACCAAGCATATTGGTGTATACTATCCTAAAGATATAAATTGCTGACAGTCCAACTATTTCCCTTGAATTTGTGGAGGATCATTGATCATGGTTGCTAGATGCATGAAGCTAACTATGGCCACGTTTGGCATGGATGGACCCTAGGTAGATATGTACGAGAAGTGTGGATGGATAACAAAACATGTGAGCTGTTCGATAGGAGGACTCAAAGAGATACAGTCTAAAGGGCTGCAATCAATTGTAGGATATGAACAAAATAGATTTGTTGACTAGGCTTTAGAACTCTCAAGAAAATGCAATTGGCAGGTGTAAAGCTAAACTCTACAACATTATTACGTATGCAGAATGTGGAGCATAGACAATCCACATGAGTTGTTTGACAGGATGCCTCAAAGAAAGTGATCCCATAGAATGCAAGAATTCCAAGATATGCACAAAAATAGATTTGTTTAGAGGCTTTTAGAAACTTTCAAGCAATTACAACCAACAGTCGTACAACCAAACTCCACAACCTTTCTGAGCATCCCCTCTGCCTGCGCCAAAATGGAAGCTTTGCAACAAGGTATGATCATCCATCAAATCATAAAGGGGAATTTTTTTATCAGATGTTACAGTAGTAACTGTTGTCATATTCATGCATGCAAAATGCAAAGCATAGACAAGGCACATGAATTGTTTGGCAGAATGCGATTTGTAAAATGTGGCAGCATAGACAAGGCACGTGAACTATTTGACAGAATTCCCAAAGAACGGGGTCTCATAGAGTGCAATATTTGCAGGATATGCATAAAATGGATTGGTTGAAGAGGCTTTAGAAACTTTAAAAAAAATGCAACTCAGTAGGTGTAAAAATAGATTTTACAACCTTTTTCAGCATCATCCCCGCCTGCGCTAAAATGGAAGCTTTGCATCAGGGTATGAACATTTTTATAAGGTAAACAACTACCCCGGTAAAGATGCATGTGCCACGCAGGAATATAGACATATGTATTGGTTACACAATGACCACACTTTTATTTTGTTTTGAGCGTTTCCCCAAGAGGGCCTGAGAAGGTTTACTATCTAATATAATAGAGTCTGTTAGAGCTGAAGCCCAACAATCCTTTCTGATTTCCCTCCAAGTACGTGGCTTTTCACATTTAGTTTCAGCTGAATGTTATTTGTATTATGTTTATATATTGGAGAATGTTTTTGATAAAAGGGTAAAACAGGTTTTACAGGGACTGAAACCACAAAGTTTACAAAATAGCAAAAAGAACACCAAAGTTCCACAAAAAAAAACAGCTGCCTGAGAAAAAACCAGCAGCAACCAAACTAAAAGGACCAGAAGGGTTAGGAAAGAAGGGACAACAGAGAAAGCACACAGGAAACCCCAACCATTACTTCAGAGACCTAAGGACAGTTTATATATTGGAGAATGTTTCTCTGCTGCTATATCGATTATTCAAACAAAAGTAATAATAAATTCCTCTGCTTAGTGTGGACGTAGCCAATTTATTGGTGAACCACGATAAATTGGTGTCTCATTCTTTTGTGCAATTACTCTATTTTTCTGCATCTTTGTTATTCGTTCTTCTTTCATTTACAATTGGTATCAGAGCTGTATGGTGACGGTATAGCTGATTGGGAATTCAGTGTTGAATTTTTGGATTTATGGAGGAAGCCAAGATAGAGAAATTCTCAGGTCAGAATTTCAGTCTGTGGAAGGTGCAAATGGAGTCATTGCTGATAAAACAGGACCTCTCACTCACGCTTGAAGGGAAAGCAAATAAGCCAAGTTCGATGGCAGATGAAGAGTGGGCGAAGTTGGACAGGAAGGCAAAAGCTACGATTTTCCTCTCGCTATCCAGTATCGTATTGTTTAATGTTTCTACAGAAAAGACTTCGAAGGAATTATGGGACAAACTTTCTTCGATGTATGAGATGGCTTCAGCCTCTAATAAGGTGTTTATCATGAAAAAAACTTATAACCTGAATATGAAAGAAGGTGGAATTGTATCAAACCGTCTTAAAGAATTTAACACATTGGTTACTCAATTAGTTTCAGTGGGCATTAGTCTGGATGACGAGATCAAGGCAATCTTATTGCTATATTTGTTGCCTAACAGTTGGGAAGGTGTTGTAATGGCTGTGAGCACTTCAGTTGCAGCCAAAAATAAATTGAACTTTGATGATGTAGCAGCTATAATTCTCAACGAAGATATCCGAAGAAAGAACCAAGAAATTTCTTCCGACGAAGCTCTAACTGTTGTTAGTAGAGGAAGACCTCGGCATAAAGGCAAAGACAATAATAGGAGAAGATCAAAATCTGCTAAAAAGGTCTAACTCCAGAGGTAGAATTGGCGACTGTTGGTTTTGTGGTAAGGCCGGTCACACTAAAAAAGATTGTTATTCTTATAAGAAGGCACAAGAGGAGGTTAAAAACAGTGAAGCTAATGTTGTCTATGAACATGATGATAGTGTATTGGTTTGGTCCGTAAGTGAAATCACTTAAGATTTGTGGGTTTTAGATTTGGGCACATCTTTCAATGCTACCTCTTGTACAAATGCCTTTTCTAATTATCAAGAAGGACAGTTCGGGAATGTTTACTTGGGGGATAACAAATCTTTGGAGATTATTGGTAAAGGTGATGTTATCTTACAATCCAATAATGGAAGCCCATGGTTTTTGCAAGATGTTCGACATATTCAAAAATTGAAGAAGAATCCGATTTCTATAAGCCAACTTTTTTCACAAGGCTGCAATACTCTTTTCTTTCCAGATTCATGGAAAGTTACTAAGGGTTCCCTGCAGATTGCGAAAGGAGATAGAGTGGGCAACTTATATGTTTTTGAGAATGACTCTCAAGTGGGACCTGCTATGGCACTAACGGACATCGAGACCATACTTTCGCACCAACGACTTAGACATATGAGTAGGAAAGGCCTTGAAGTGATGGTCAAAAGAGATCAATTACCGGGTTTGAAATGAATGGATTTTGATTTTCGCCAACATTGTCTTTATGGAAAACAAAAGAGGGTCAACTTCTTGAAGACGTGACGTGCAAAGCATACCTCACCTTTGGAGCTTGTTTATTCAGATGTATTTGGACCGACTAAGCTAACCTCTCTTGGAGGGGCCATCTATTTTGTAACTTTCCTTGATGACTGCACTAGGAAGGTCTGGATTTTTATGCTTAATGGGAAATCTAAAGTCTTTAGTAAATTCAAATTTTTTAAAGCTTTAGTTGAGAATCAGAGTGGACATAACATCAAATGTTTGCAAACAGATAATGGTGGTGAATTTTTCTCACTAGAGTTTGAAATTTTTTGTGCTGACAATGGTATTGGTTGAATCAAAGTTGTTCCTTTTACACCTTAAAAAAATGGGGTTGTAGAAAGGTGAAATAATTTTTTTTTGGAACGAGCACGATGTATGCTTTCAATGCTGGATTGGGAAAAGAGTTTTGGGCTGAAGCTTGCCGTACGATAGTTTAATTAATTAATCATAGCCCTTCATCTTGGTTAGATTTTGGTATTCCAGAGGAGGAGTGGCTTGGAAAGTGAATCTCTTATTCATATCTTCGGGTATTCAGATGTGAAGTGTTTTCTCTTGTTCCCAAGGAGAGTTGATCCAAATTGGATCCCAAATCATAAAATTGCATTTTTGTTGGGTATGGCGAAGATCAGTATGGATTCAGACTGTGGGATCCTGTCGCCAATAATATTATTCATAGCAGGGATGTGGTTTTCCATGAGCACATTTTTCTAGCTTTGCTAACACAAGCAATAGTCACGAAGGAATATGTGCCCTTCTTAGCATTTGAAAACACTCATTCACATGAGTCATCTGGAGGAAATTTGCAGTCTGGAAGAGTAGGTGGAACATCTTATTCCCCCACCTCTGTTTTATCCACTTCCCCTTTTGCGTCATCTCCTTTGATTTCAGGCAGTATTGATGGGGCAACGAGTGGAGGATTCTTCCCACATAGCTCCCCTCCTTCTTTCACTCCAGAGTATAACTCTCATATGGAACAACCTATTTTACATTCTCTGCAACCTTCAAACATTGCTCTGGATTCTCAAGAAATTACTGAGTAGTCACAAGAAATTGGTGCGCAGTCTTTAAAATTCCCTGCACCGACTCTAGAGATTACTGCACAACCTCCTCTTCAAGCTATGCAACTTCTAAAACTTGTTGCGCAGCCTCTGCCAAGAGTCAAACAACCTCTGCAAGGAACTTCATAGTCTTCACAAGGAGTTTGGGAGTACGCACAACCTACTCTCTCTTATATGCCACCTCCCTTTTGTGGTTCGTCATTTCCCTTTGGAGATGGGTCTTCAATGAGGCATGAGATGGGAGGCTTTGTTTCACAGCCACAACAAAATGTGCATGCACAAGGGACTATGTAATTTGAGGATATTCAAAGGCAGAGTCTGAAAGATAATGTTCCTAACAGAGGTATTTTACAACATGAACTTGAAAATGTTCAAAGTCAATTACAAAAAATGCATTTGGAAGATTCAAATATGCCTGAATAGGGTTCCCACTTAAGGAGGTCTACCTAGGAGAGGAGACGTCCTAAATTTACAGATTATGAATTGCTATTTTCAGAGGAGGCTGAGCCTGACCTTTTGATAACTGATCAATATGAACCAACTACTTTCAAAGAAGCTTGCAAGGCAATTGATTCTGCAAACTTGTAAGAGGTAATGCAAGATGAAATGAGTTCATTGCAAGCTAATAATACTTGGGATTTAGTGTTGCTTCTGCCTAATCAAAGACCTTTGAAGAATCATTGGGTATACAAATTGAAAGAGGAAGATGCTGGCAAGAAACGTTATCACGCCAGACTAGTTGTTAAGCGGTATGATCAACATAAAGGAATAGATTTTAATGAGATTTTCTCTCCAGTTGTGAGAATGAACACAATCCAGACAGTTTTGGGTTTTTCCGCAGTTTGAGATCTTGAACTTGACCAATTGGATGTCAAGACAACTTTTCTACATGGTGTTGTTGATGAGGAGCTGTATATGGAGCAGCCGAAAGGATTTAAACAACAAGGACAAGAACAAATTTATTGCAGGCTGAAGCACAACTTGTATGGGTTCAAGCAAGCCCCATGACAGTGGTATATTAAGTTTGATCATTTCATGATTGAGCACAAGTTTATCAGGTGTGAATTAGATCCATGTGTTTATTAATAGCAACTTCCTATTGGTGAGTTTTTTATTCTCTTACTTTATGTTGATGACATGTTGGTGGCCGATAATAGCAAGAGGATTGTTTCTCAGTTGAAGGCACAATTAGCTATGCGGTTTTCTATGAAAGACTTAGGTATATTAAGTTTGATCATTTCATTATTGAGCACAAGTTTATTAGGTGTGAATCAGATCCATGTGTTTATTACTAGAAAATTCCTACTGGTGAGTTTGTTATTCTCTTACTTTATGTTGATGACATGTTGGTGGCCGCTAATAGCAAGAGGATTGTTTCTCAGTTGAAGGCACAATTAGCTACGCGGTTTTCTATGAAAGACTTAGGTGCAACCAAGAAGATTATTGTAATGACAATCACTAGGGATAGACGAAAGAAGGAGATCATGTTGTCACAAAAGGCATACATTGACCGGTTCTAGAAAGATTTTGTATGACTGATATGAAGGCTGTTTCTATTCCTCTTGCTGCCCATTTTCGTTTATCTTCTGATTTGAGTCCGAAAACAGAAGAGGATAAAAATTTTATAGAAGGGATTCCTTATAAATTTGCAGTTGGCAGAATTATGTATGCCATGGTTTCAACTCGTCCCGACATTGCTCATGCAGTGGGAGTTGTGAGTAGGTTCATGAGAAATCCTTGAAAGCCTCATTGGGAAGCAGTCAAATGGATTTTAAGGTATCTTAAAGGTACTACTAATTATTCTTTATGTTTTGGTGGAAATAATGTTCAACTGTAAGGTTTCACTGATTCTGATCTTGCTGAAGATTTAGACAAATGAAGATGTACTACTGGTTATGTTTTTATGTTTGTTGTAGCTGCCATTAGTTGGGTCTTGAGGCTGCAACATTCTGTTGCTCTTTCTTTTGCTGAAGCTGAGTATTTGACTCCTTCTAAAGGTGCTAGGGAGATACTTTGGTTACAACGATTGTTCAGTGATTTGAGGTGTCAACAAAGTGATTATGTTCTATTTTGTGATAGTCACAACGCCATTTTTATGGCTCACAATCATTCATCTCAGCGGTGTTCAAAACATATTGAAATACATGCTCATTACATCCGTCATGTAGTTGAAGAGGGCAAGTTAAAACTTGCAAAAATTGACACTAAGGTCAATCCGGTAGATATTTTCACCAAGGTTGTTGGCAAAGAGAAGTTCGAATGCGCCAGGACTTCTCTTGGTCTGGTTAAGAAGAAGTGAAATACAATTTGAAGCAGGGGAATGGTTGATGAGTTGCAACAGCCATTGGACTTCAAGTGGGAGATTGTTAGAGCTGAAGCCCAACTGTCCTTTATGATTTCCCTCCAAATACGTGGCTTTTCACATTCAACTTTAGCTGAATGTTATTTTTATTATGTTTATATATTGGAGAATGTTTCTCTGCTACTGTATTGATTATTCAAATAGAAGTAATAATAAATTCCTCTGCTTAGTGTGGATGTAGCCAATTTATTGGTGAACCACGATAAATTGGTGTCTCATTCTTTTGTGCAATTACTCTATTTTTTTGCATCTTTGTTATTCGTTCTTCTTTCATTTAGAAGTTCACCTATTATTTTCTTCTAAAATATGCAATGAAAGAATATGCATTTAGGCATGCGAAATGTAACATTTTAAGAAAAACCAGATCAAGGAATAAAGCAAAGGATGAGGAGGAATCGAAGTTCATACATTTGAAAATAATAATAAAGCCATGTGACTTGAGAGAGGTACATACCGTTGTTTCTTGTCAAGAAAAATTAGATATATTCGGCCCAAGCTTTTCCTATGGCTATTGTCATTCCCTCCCCCCACCTGTTGACAAGAAAGAAGAAAGTCCACATATCTTTCTCCTGGCTAACTTTGCACCCGTCCCCTTGACCTCAAATGACTGTCCCCATCTCCATAGTATGAAGGATGGATGATCTCCTTCATACTGCCTGAGTGCCTTCCCATCCTCCTAACCCCCCCATAAATGAGAATTTTTTTTATGCATTCATATTCATCTAGTTTCACTCACCTCGTGCTTGCTTCCCTGTAAAATCTCCTCTCCCATACTCTTTCATAATGACCTCTTTATGATTCCTTTACTCAAAGATTATAGCACCATTTTTTTTGACATGGCATATCTTGCAATTTCCTCAGTGATGCACAATATCCTCCATTCCCATTCTCTTGCATGCGTGAAGGTGAAGTGAGCTCAGAGTTTTGAACTTAATACTTTGTCAGAGATGATGCAACCCAAATTGTTTAACTCTTCGTCTTTCTTTATCTTTCAATTACTACGTCAGAATTTGGTTAAAGTTATTAATAAGATTTGACTACAAGGAATGAAAACATAACTTACTTGACCCTGAATTCATTGGAGGTTTTATAATTAATTTGATTTTTTTAACATGCATTTAATATTTTTAATACCCTTCTACTTTCAAGAAAAATAACCGCTTACTACCAATCTTGGATAAACTTAAGTTTGTTAACAAATTAAATGACATTATACGTGACTATTCATTGGTCAAAATAACATAGTTATATAAATTGATTCAAATTAAATATCCTTTGATATTATTTAAATTTCTTTTGTTTGTTATATTAAATACACGACACATTCTAGCTCTAGAGAGAACAACACTACATATGAAGGATGTTATGTCAAAGTTGACATTTCCAAATATAGAAGAATGCGTACAAGACTTTCAAATAACACGTTAATGCGTACAAGAAATTTGCACTACAATAGCATGAAGGATGTTATGACAAAGTTGACATTTCCTCAACAATATAGAAGAATCACCAAAATAAATAATAACCTATAGACTATTGTCCTCTCCAAACCAATTACAGGGTAATTAATCATATAGAGGATTTATAATCACCTTAGGTTAATATTCCTCCATGATACATGTTCCATCTTTGTTAATGAAATTGTCCTCTATATTGCAATACACGATGTGCAATCAAATTCATGAAATGAGGGTACAAGATATATTAATAAAACTTAAAAATTTGACAATCCTAATAAAGTCTCAAGAGGTAAATAAATGGTACCCTAAACAATCATTGCAACCCCGTATGATATTAACCACATATCAACACCTTAATGATGTATCACCACTACATAAGTTGCATGTTTCTCATTAGATCTAGATTACACAATTCATCAATTTAACTCCACATATTATCTATTAAGATATATACCAATGATACAAATAAAGTATTTGCAACTATGGAACAAAAGTGGTGAAGGATGCTATATTTAGCATGTCACATAATAAATTAAGTGGTACCAAGTTTAAGATTATGTTAGTAAGTAAATGCTCACCAAAAATGGTCGAAGGAGGCTATGCGTACGAGAAAAGAGTAAAAATATATTTGATTATTATTCTTTGGCATTATGTGTATGCATGACTTGGTGGGAACGACTGAATATCAATATTGCTTATCTCTAAAATATATGTCTTTTTATTTTATTTACTTTACTTTTAATAAAATATATTTTTATTTTTACAAAATTGTTAAATTGCTTGTATCTTTTTAATTGAAGTTGATTTCTATGATAGCTTTGTCAAATTTATCGACAAAGGAGATCTATTACTTTAGACTTATTTTATTTATTTTGCTTGGATTTATTTTATAGTTTTAATTATATATATATATATATATTTTAAAAGGTGCAATGCACCCATATTATTAGGGGTAAACACTTTTTTGACCGGAGCTATGAACCGGGTACAAGAAACCACAAGAAACAACCAAACCTGCGAGCACATTGGCCCAACGAAGGAACAAGGCTTGCGAGCACTTTGGCCCAACGGGGGTTTGAACCCTGGTGGCCATCACTACAACCAAGCGACTTGACCACCAAACCACACCCTTATCGGAAATTTTATTTTTTATATTACTTGAACATATAACGTATATTAATTTATGATTAGGTTATAAAAGGATTATAATACTGATTTTTTAAACTTTAATTTAGAAAATCAACAAATTATTTATAATTTTACAATTATTATTTTTTATAGTTTTAAATTAATATGACGCTTTAAATTTTGTATCAAATATTTATGATATTTATATAAAGATAGAGATAGGGAGATATATGGTGAGATATAGTGCTATAAAGATAGAGATATAAGTAGATATAGAGAGATGAGGAAAGGGAGAGAGATAAAGAGAAAAATAGAGAGAAGTAGAGAAATACAAATAGAGATGGAGAGAGAGAGAGAGAGGGGAGAGATAGGGAGATAAAGATAGAGGGGGAAAGAGTGTGAGAGAAAGAAGGTGATAGAGATAAGTAATAGAGAGGTATATATAGGTTGAAAGATAAAGAGATAGAAATAGAGGTAGGGAAGGAGAAAGAGGAAGTGTGTGTATGAGTGAGAGAGAGATATGGAGAGGGATATATATATTTACAAATAGATAGAGAGGGAGAGAGAGGGGGAAGAGAAATAGAGGAGAGAGAAGGAGAGAGAAATAGAAAGAGAGAGTGATAAGGAGAGAAGGAGAGATAGGGATAGAGATAGATATAACTTGAGAAATATAGAAGTTGTGTGAGAAAGATAGATAAACATATAAAGAGGGGGCGATTGAATGAAAGAGAAAGAGGGAGAGGGAGAAATAGAGATAGAAAGAGGGAGACGATGAGATAGATTAAGCTATCAACCCACACAATTTGGTCTATTTCCTTCATTTGTGATTTGGAAAGTCTGATAACCAAGCTTATGTGTATCTTTTCGCATAACAAAGTAAATGATGATGACACTCTTATTGTATATTATAATATAAATGAATGATATTAAATTATGACGCAACTAATGAAAATATTATTAGAAACACATAATATTAATATTATTGTCATTTTGGATTCCTATAATTGATATATCTCGACGTACTATGTGATAGGATAGATATATGCTAGTTAGAATTATATTTTTATATATTTATATAAGTTGTATGTTATATATATATTTTAATATATATTGTTTTAGATATTTTAATATATATATATATATATATATATATATAATATGTTTTGTAATATAGTAATATATATTAAAAATATGAAATATATATATTAATATAAATTAATATATAATTTTAATATTATACTATTTACTATTAAAATATACTATATATATTTTAATATATCATATGTTTTCTAATATAGTAATATATATTAATATAAATTAATATATTTACCTAATATATATTTTTATCATAAATTAATTAATAATTTAAAAATCATAATATATAATATAATATAAATATTGATTAAAAAATATTATATGTTCTCTAAATTTATTAATTAATTTACTATGTATGTTTTCATAATAAATTAATTAATAAATTTAGAGAACAAACAAAATATTATATATATTAAAATATTAATATTAATATATATATATATATTAAAATATTAATATATATATATATATATATATATTTACTACATATATTAATCTATAATACTATATAGTAAATATATAGTTTTACTATATATTAATATACATTAATATATATTATATATATATTTATTATATGTGTTTTCATCATTAATTAATTAATAAATTTTAAGAACAAATAATATTTTTTAATCAATATTCATATTATATAAATTAATATATATATTTTTTGTATTAGAAATAAAACAATGATTGCATAGTTTAGATTTATATCATATAGCAAAATTCGTATGACATCATAAGATGTTGAAATCTCTATGCTATATCTCAACCTGCTAGATCCTTCTCTTTTTTACAGATCATTCAATCCTCTTTGCAACATTAAGAATCACTTTGGGTGCGTTCCTTCGCAGCTCCTCCTCCCGCAATAGCTTCATTAAATGCCTTTTGAAACACTCTTAATGCCTTGAGAAAAATCTTTGAATCATTGTGCTCATGATGCCAAGCACGTCCACATTTCACCTTTGATTTGTTAAAAGCTCCATTAGTTATGAGTCTCCTGAAATTTTCCATGTGTATCTGCAATGCCACTATTACCTGTATAGCCATAGTGAAAAATATGAGCCTTAAATTGGACGCAGTAAGCCCTCTAGCACTCCCTTGGGATTTTTCCTCATTCCAAGCCATCCAAATGAACCATAAGATTTCAGTAGTGGGTCAGTTCCAAAATGATTGAGTTCCCTATTTAGCTTTTTATCATTAAACATAACATCAAACCATCTAACTCTACCATTGCCATCCCAGATTAACAAATGATTGCAAAAAATATTCCAAACCTCTTTTGCATAGAGACAGTAAAAAAATATATGCAAGATACTTTCAAGAGTCCTGCAAATAGTGCAAATATCTACATCATTATGGATGAGCTTAAAGGGTAGCTTGTGCAACAATAATTGCCATCTGAAACATGCTTTTTTTGGCTATTCCACACTCTTCTACATTGATGCGAGAGTTTTTTTCCACCCGCTTTCTGTTAGCTTCACATCCCAACACAGATTTACATGTTCAAGAATAGATTCATTCTTAGTAAGTTCCTTGTATAATTTTTTTGCCTTAATATCACATAAAGGTGAGCCATAAAATTATACAATATCAACATTAAAGTCACAACTTGCATTATCAACATTTGAAATAGAAATATCTTTACAGGAATCACCAAGAATGATGCATGTGCTATTATTAGTGTTATCCAACCTAAAATTCTCAAACGAATTGTCCATATGCTTCAATTGGCCATTATCAATGATGTCATGGAAGGTCTAGATGCCTGAGTGCCACCATTTTTTAGCTGAGAACCCCTACAAAAGGGCTAGGGGTTTATTGAGGTGTTCTAGGCTCCACCACAATGAAGAGTAGGCTTGAAATCATTGTGCATTACCGAGGCCAACATTACCATTTTTGAAAGAAAGTTTATGCTTAAGCAATTCCCACGCCTTCCACAAGCTAGTAAAAAAAGGTGAGCCTACAGGTGCCATGGAGTGTTTGTTAAGGACGATGTCACAGAGGGGTAGATTCTTCCAAGACTTGGCCTTTTTGGGTATCACCTTATTGATGTTATATCTTATTAGAACCTTCCAAGGTTCCTTTCCTTCCATGGCATGTGCAATCCATTTTATAGCAAGTGTGATGACTTGAATTCTTAGGTCCTTGAGACCCAGACCACCTTCCATCTTCCCCATACATTACCATTCCCACTTAAGTAAATGCTTCTTTCTTTGAAATTTTCCATTAGACCATAAGAATGCCTTGATCCTTTTTTGAATTTTGTTGATTTGATAGCTATTAAAGAACCAAACCAATGCAAAATAAATGCTATATGAAGAGAGAATTTTTTGATAGATTTGGATTCTTCCTGCAAAAGAAAGATATTGTCTATTCCAACTACCAAGTTTTCTTCAAAAATTTCACTTATCCATCCCCACATTTCCTTTAAATTTTGGATTGATGGCAAATGAAAACCCTAGATATCTTACCGGCTTATTGGGTCCTCCCCACTAGAAATCAATTTTTTGCAACCAATTGGGTGGGGTCCATCCATCCAAGGAAACAAGATTTAGGGAATGATATTATAGCTCTTGAAGCTTGACAAAAAATATAGAGGTTGTCCATTAACCTTTCAAGGTTTCCTTCCTCCAACTCAATAAAGATTGCATTATCATTTCCAAACTGGATATTCATTAACTTAGTTTGATTTGAGATGCATATCCCCCTTACTTGGGAGAGAGGGTTTAATCCCTAAGTAAGTAGTGTAGAGCATCCGATGCTATAACAAAGAGTGAGGGAGCGAGGGAGCATCCCTATCTTATGGATCAACCAAGTGAGATTTCCTCTAACAGGTCTCCGTTGACATCAAATTGAGCCACCACATCCCTTAGAAAGGTATTCATAACTTTACAAAAGTAGTTTGGGAACCCAAAGGCTTCCAACATAGATCTCAAGAATTCCCATTCAATTCTGGCATAGGCTTTTTCAAAGTCTTGAAGCAACATTGCAAAGTTTTGATTAGAGTTCCTTGACTAGTCCACGACCTCCCAACTTGTAATCAGATTCTCTAAAATGCATCTCCCTTTAATGAATTTGGTTTGAGTGCTATTAATGAAGCTTGGGAGGATATCCACTAATCTTAGTGCAAGAATTTTGACAAGTATCCTATATGACACATTTAACAAGGTTATGGGCCTCTAATGTTTTACCAAGGTCTTGTCTCCCATTTAGGAAGAAGCTTAATAAGATCCTTATTGATGTTTCTTCTCAATGAGACTTTTTGTAAGGCCTCATGATAGACCTGTAACAAATCCTCGCTTACCCAATCACTGAATGCCTTGTAAAATTCAACAGACAATCCATCACATCTTGGGGATTTACCATTTTGCATGGACTGAATAGCTTTCTATATTTCTTCTTTTGTTATATCAGCATTCAACCTGACAACTTGTGTGAACTATTGATTTTTTTGGGGATCATGCTCTTTATGTTCTCTCTAGCCATCTTGTTACTTTCTTGGGAGTCTTTTGAGGTAAAGAGTTGTTGATAAAAAGCATGGAATTATGCTAGAATTTCCTCCTGGGAGCTTAAGAGCCTACCATCCTTGAAGATTTGTCCAATTTACTCTTTCCAGGCCTTTTCCTTGATGTAACTGAAAAAAATATGGATTCTTTATCTCCATGATGCATCCAATTTAATTTGGCTTTGACCTTGAGGCCTTTGGATTTGTAGGTTTAAAGCTTTCATAGATCATTTTTGGTTCTTGTTAGACCTTCAATTAAGTAGATG
Organism: Sequoiadendron giganteum; assembly: GCA_007115665.2. Classification (NCBI taxonomy): domain Eukaryota; kingdom Viridiplantae; phylum Streptophyta; class Pinopsida; order Cupressales; family Cupressaceae; genus Sequoiadendron; species Sequoiadendron giganteum. The sequence goes on from VCHN02000023.1 coordinate 29,777, forward strand.
TTTGAAGGATACTCTTGTATATTGGCCTCGACAAAGAACAGAGCCTCTTGGAGTTCATTCTCTTCTTTCTTTCTGTTCATGGCCATTTTTTAACCAATTGTCTGAAGAAGCTTCTTCCAAGCTTCTACATTTTGATTCCACCTGCTTATGGTGCTTTCCTCTTTCAACATCCATCTATTTATCTCCCTTATGGATCTTATGCCATCCCTACATCACTCATCTTGAAGAAGCTAAGTATTTAACATGAATTTAGGCTTCTTGGGGGAATTTGGCCTTCTATCTTGGGCCAAGGAGATTATTGTTTTGACGGGATGATGGTTTGAGAGGGTGTAGGGATAAACACAAACCTGCTACCCTGACATGTCAGGGAGGAAATTGATGGCATTTTGATTTTAAAACCTATCTAGCCACTAGTATATCCTACTTTTCCCTTGCTGAGCATTACACCATGTGAACCAAATGCCTTTGCAATCTTTCTTGTTTTTTTCCAAAGGATCAGTTAGCTCAAGTTTATTTTTTAGCCTTTGCTAGAAATGTCTTTTTGCGCCCTTCCATGTAGCATCAATTTTGCCCCACTTATCTTCCACTTGCTGTACCATATTGAAAGCACCCTTGAGGACCCAAAGCCCTTTAGACAAGTGAGATGCTATCCATTTCCATAATTGAATTATTTCTCTATGATCATTTGGAGCATAGATAGCTCCAACGGTCCCCATTCTTGCACCTTCCTTTTCTAAGACTATCCATACCATCCTATTACAAGGAGAGATGCCACTGCTTACAATGGACTATTTCCATTTGTTTGCGAGGAGAATCGTAATACCTCCTCTTCCCCTCTCATGCTAGGTAGAGAATTGATAGGAATCTTTCCATATGAATCTCATGTTTACCTCCAAGGAGAACGTTGTTGCTTTTGTTTCTTGCTAAAGGACAATATTTTTTTAGGCTTGAGGTTTAAGAACCTTCTCACAATGTATTTTCTATCTGCAGACTCTAGTCCCCGAATGTTCCAAGATATAATATTAAGATTTATATTCACTTGTCATGGGGGTGTTCTCTTGGCAGTTTTTGAACTGCTCAAAACATTTAGGAATCTTTTCCTTAACCTCTGTTCTTTTGGCTGTGGGTGATTAAATAACAAGATTGGTCTAATTTCTTTTATTTTTCACCTGTTGGCTATTGGGATTGCCAAAGGTTGGGGTGTCATATTTCCTTGGCCTCCTAGGCCCTTTTTTTGGTTTAGTCCTTATCATAGTCCTCTCCTTTATGGCATCCTCCTCAACTTCATCGTCGGAGTCACTTGCAAACTTTCCCACTATGAGTGGCATGGGATTGGCCACAGAGTTTATAATGGTCAGGACGGGTTTGATTTTTTTGAGTTGCCTATGTTCAAGCTGGTTGGAATCCTTTTGGATAGCCCTATTAATAGTAACAAACAATTCTCTATGTTTAGTGCTTTCTCTATTCAGTTGATATCCAGCTTTAAGGCCACTATGCAGAGTGTTGTCTGCCTCAAATTGTGGTTCTAAGGATATCCCCATAACCGAGAACTTGGAAGAATCACCTCTGAAAGTAAACCAAGTTTAATGATCCCCTGAATTTTTCTTTTCTAAGCCGAGTTTCCCTCGGCTCTTTTGAGTTGCATTAGGTTTTTCTACTTAGTTTTGTTCTTAAGCGAACCATCATTATTTAACAAAATTTACTCAATTCTTTTCCGAATTTTCTACATAGCAAGCTAGTGTGCATTAAGTTTTTCAAGTTGTTGCCTGCTCCAATTAATCGAAGGATCAGGATTCAGGATGGGTTTGGGTCTAACAACTTGGTGAAATTCATCATTTTTATTCACTGCTTCCTCCCCGATAAAGGCATCAAACGAGTTCCTTGTCAGAATCAGATTATGGATAGGGGAGGCCATCCTTAATGCTTTGTCACTCTGGTTCACCGAGCATAGGGTGTTCGATTCAACCAAGGGAGCACAAGTATGTCAGGGAGGAGAGTACCAATCTACTGAGCTGAGATATGTCGAGGGAGTCTCAACCACTCTGCCTTTAGGATTCACTTCATCGATGGCATCTTTATGTTTATCCATAGCCCCCTTTCCAGAGTTACCCACCTCCCTTTCTTCCTTCCTTTTAATAAGAGGGCAATTCTTCTAAATATGTCCCTCACGGTGACATAGGTAACAAGCACTTAGATTGCCAAAAATTTCAAGAGGGAAACTTAACAATTTTTCCTCATCTTCAATGAGGAGCCCAAGAGAGAATTCCACCCTGAGGGTTAGGGAAATGAGTACCCTAGCATCAAGGTTGGACAATGAGGCCAAGTAGCCTCATCCATTCTAAGCACCTTTCCAAACGAAGCAAGGATAGACAAGACATGCTTCTAGAATTGTGGGGGTACATTTTTCATGACCCACTGTGGGCAGGAGAGAGCAAGTACTTCCTCCGCAATGGTAGCAGGGTTCCAAGCCAACGCTCGAAACATGCAACCGCCGACGTTCTAGAAAGACTTAGCAAGGGATTTTCCTTGCATCTCATGACTTTTGAAGAAAATAACAAACAAACCCTTTTGCAACATTCTATAATAATTTAATTGAATTTCAAATTTATTTACCCATATGCTAGAGAACTAGGAATTTAGAAATTTTCTAGCCGAGAGCTTATTGATATCAACAACGGCAAAAAAATTTGCAATTTCTTTAATTCTAGACTTTTCACTTCTAATAATCTCTTTCATTTCAAGGTTAGGTTTGATTTTTGCATAACTAGATGTGGAAGAGGGCTTACCTTGTTCTCCAGATTAACCATCTTAACCCACCTCTAGTTGTTGATCTGACACAAAGAAGCACGCGCTGGTCGGGATAACTGCTTCACTGCTCATAACAACATATTTAAACCTTTTGAGCTATGTGCAATGTTGTTTCCAATGCTTGTAGAGGGGGGGTGGGGATGGCCGTATCCTCCTCCATAGAATTCCTCTGGTGGCCGGGGTCTAGGGCACCCTCAAAGCTGAGCCTCAACGGGACTGCTAACACATGTGAGAAGAGTGAACCGATAAAAGAAAGAAACTGAAACTAAAACATAAAACAAATAAAAACCACTTAAACAAAATGAAGAACAGATGGTACCACACTAGCAAACCGCTTCCAACACACAAGCATGTTGAACAAGGCACCTGTTGTAGACCTCTATTTGTTACATCCTCCCTTACAGTCTTCTTCATCATAAATTAATAATTAAAAAATTATAAACTATAATATAATATAAATATTATACCATTTAATTATTATACTATTCATTTACTATTTATAGTTATAAATACATATAAATATAATATAATTATAATTATAATATATATTATAGATTATTATATTTATAACAATTAAAAAAATAAAAATAATACACAACACATATAAACATATAAAAATATAATTATAAACATATATTATAAAATATATATTGGGCACATAGAACCAAAAAAATCTAAAAAATATGGCCTGCAACACATAGTTGGTTGGCGCACGAGTGGTCAAGGTATGCAGGAGCATAGGCATTGGCATCAGATGCCCCATGTTGTTTTGAGGGATTCACAGCCTTTTCCTACATTCATATATTGCATAGTTTTTGGCACGATAGTCAGTAAGTGCAATACCCATGAGATGAAAAACAACTCAACCCACTCTCCCAAACTATCATACAGTGGTTAAAATCTATAGACATCATCAGAACATTTAAACAATCGGATAACGTAACTGAAAACTTTAACATCGGAAAACATAACTCAGCTGGGTAAAGGGTTGAGTGAAATGAGACATCCACCTAAGCAGTCAATGCTTAGTGTGTGATGTTTAAGCGTAGCCGGAGTGTTGAAACCAACAACCTCTATGACAAAGTCATCAACCTTATGTGCCAAGTGTTGAGTGACCTTTGAGGTGAGATAGAAAGTCTTCCGACTTCACAAGGTCCGTGCATGATGTTAACCAAATAATTTAGTAACCTCTAGAGGCTTAAAGGTTGCACATTCAGTTAGACAAGAAGTTATATTATCTCATCAACCTAAGTACACTTAATTATATTGAATAGATTAATCGTTCACACTAACAACTCCTTGTTAAGGTCAACATTTTTGTTCCCTATGTTCTAATCCTACTCCACGCTACTCTCATGGTTTCCATTCTAACTATTCATCCTTAGTCTACTTAAACATTTCATAAATCTAATATTAGAATTATATGGGTCCTCTACACGAAAATGGATTTTTTTTACTTATAGGTCTAATTGATACTCTAGCTAATGCAACATTTTAGGCTATTTTGGGGAGTTACAAAGGAAATTAATGGGAAATATTTAGGATCATTAGACATTGAAGTTTAGGAGAAACTAATGTCAAGAATTGCGGTTAGGCGATTGGAATTTAAATTTGGTCTAGAAATCATGCCACAATAGGATGTTGGAATGGGGAATTATAAAGGGGAAACCCCAATAAAGAAAAATATATTGGGTTGTCGGGGTTAGGGTATCAACATGACCTTATAGTAGGTTCTAAGGCAAGAAATAGCTAAAATTCTAACTATAAATACCTCTAAATTTTTTGTGTTGTGGATGATGGCATTAGCATGATTTCCTGATGATCCTATTAAGGAACTCTACAAAATGGATGACATCAACAATGTACAAACATGACATTAGCATGATGTCAAGAAGGATGGACAAGCCCACAACTCTATTGTTAGGGTGATATCAACATGATGCCACCATCAACAGCTCAAAGTCAAACCGAAGGATATACATACAAGAAAAAAACCATACATTAAAATGCATATGCTATTATTTCATACTAGTTGAGGATTGGGAAAGCAGTGCATGGAGGGAGGTGGTAATCAAGGATTGAAATTCTTGAAGGACCAACACTAAAAGTTAAGGAAAATGAGTGGACCTTAAAGTTGTGAGGGAACAATGGAGATCACATGATGGTTGAGGGATGCCCAAGGCCTCAACACTAATAGAATTAGATTTTTTTTGACGCAAATGACTAGGTTTTCAAAGTTTAAAGAGGAATTAGATGATGAGATGACCAAGTTCAAAAGCTTGGTAAGATGTACTTGACTTCAACAAACTATTGAGAGTTGGAGGTGAAGGTACAGTAAGAATGATACAAATAGAGAAAATCTTAACACTCTAATGACAAAAAAAAAAGGATTTTGAATAACTAGTATAACAACCATATATAAAGTTATTTATAAATTAGATGTCTCTTGGCTAGAAATTTTAGTGCTAATGCCAAAATTTGTCTCTCAACTGTCAACGGTAGCCTGCTGGTGTGGACGTTAAAGGCTTCGAGATAGTGCAGGCTTGGACTAAGTCAAGCATGACTTTATTTTGACCAGTCTGGATTGAATGGATGTGAACGCCTTAACTGGAAAATGTCCAATAACAAAAATATGAGCAGCATTTGGTATACCAACACGGGTTTAGTTTACATGGATTTAAATGACAAAGGGAAAAGATGGCGCATGCTTTACTTGGTTGCCACTCCAGATAGAAAGCGCCAACTTATCTTCATAACAAACAAACAATACTAAGAGTACATGTGAATAAAGAAAAGTCAAGAAAATGAGATAAATGAATACAGATGGTAACAACACATTTTTTATGGATTTATAAACGCTTACCAACCTACCCAACAAAAGCGAAAGGACCTCACAGCTGATTTCATCTTGTATCTATATATACACAGAGAGAAACAGGTTTTCACATCTCAGGTCACAAACAATTTGGCAAATACTTATTTAGCCTGTGTAAGTTCAGATCAGACTCTGAAAGCGGAAGTACTGAATGACTCTGGCAATGCAGACTTTTTATGGCCGACTCCTGTTGCTGCTTTTGGCATTGTGTTTCACTGTTCAAATTGTTTTAGGGAAACATACCGTGACTACAAGGCACTACAAATTCAACGTGGGTTATATGTTTCTATGAAATGAATTGAATGTTTTATTGTACAGGAAAGTATTAATTTATTTCACTCTATTTTTTTCCTAAATATCTACAGATCCAAATGAAGAATGTGACTCGTCTTTGTAATACGAAAGCTATCGTGACTGTCAACGGGCAATATCCAGGGCCTCTAATAGTTGCTCGAGAAGGAGATCGCGTGGTTATCAAAGTAACAAATTTTGTTAAAAACAATATCAGCATACATTGGTATCTCTTCTGCTCCTACAACTCAGTTATTTACATAATAAATGTAATATTATTTACTGATGCTCCTCTCTCTCATGGTTTACTTTAGCGGGTGCACCTAATGAATTCCTATGAATTGCTCAGGCACGGAATTCGGCAGCTTAGATCTGGGTGGGCGGATGGTCCCGCTTATGTCACTCAGTGTCCAATTCAAACCGGGCAAAGTTACGTGTACAACTTTATTATCAAAAGGCAGAGAGGAACACTGTGGTGGCACGCCCACATCTCATGGTTGCGAGCAACCGTGCATGGTGCCATTATCATCTATCCCAAAAAGAATGCTTCTTACCCATTCCCTCAGCCATACCAGGAAGTGCCTATTGTTTTTGGTATGTCTTTCAGTACTCGCTGATAATGTGTTGCAGTTGTACACTAGTCTTAAATTTAAAATGAAAATACTGTTGTTGCGTTGCGAATTGCAGGGGAGTGGTGGAATGCAGACACTGAGGCTGTTATCAATCAAGCATTGCAAACTGGGGCGCAAGCTAATGTGTCAGATGCGTATACCATGAACGGACTCCCTGGACTCATGTATAACTGCTCTGCCAACGGTGAGGATGGATTAATAGAATGAATGAACCATAAACAGACTGGTCTTTATTTTTTTGTTTTCTTAAATGTAACAAAGGTCTCCTGTCTAATGCAGATACATTGAGGCTCAAAGTGATCCCTGGGAAAACTTACCTGCTTCGTCTAGTTAATGCTGCGCTCAATGGTGAATTGTTTTTCGGTATCGCCAACCATACTTTGACTGTGGTAGAAGCGGACGCTGTGTATGTTAAGCCTTTTCAAACCAATGTTATTCTTATCACACCCGGCCAGACTACCAACGTCCTCTTGACAGCTAAATCCCAGCCACCCAACGCCACATTCCTCATGTATGCAGGCCCTTTCGCTACGGGAACAGCAGCTTTTGATAACTCAACCAGTGCTGGAATTTTGGAGTATGTTTCCAATGGGACAGCAGTTAATTCGTCCTCATCTTCTATTCCTATGATGAAACCAGTGCTTCCAGCCCCGAATGATACCTCCTTTGCTGCCAATTTTAGCCAAAAGATGAGAAGCTTGGGCAATCCTAAATTTCCAGCAGCAGCTGTTCCTCAAAAGGTGGATAGACAGTTCCTATTCACAGTGGGGTTGGGGCTGAATCCGTGTCCCCAAGGACAAACATGTCAAGGCCCCAACAACACCAAATTTACAGCCTCCATTAACAACATATCCTTCACTCTTCCCACCACTGCTCTTCTTCAAGCATACTACTTTGGCCAGTCCAATGGAGTTTACAATACCACTTTCCCCGACAATCCGCCATTTCCTTTCAACTACACGGGCACGCCTCCTAACAACACACAAACAATCAATGGCACCAGAGTTGAAGTGCTTCCCTTTAACACTAGTGTACAGCTAGTTCTGCAGGACACCAGCATTGTGACCTTCGAGAGCCATCCTCTGCATCTGCACGGCTTCAACTTCTTCGTAGTGGGTCAAGGTGTGGGAAACTACAATTCAAGCACTGACCCCTCTAACTTTAATCTGGTGGATCCTCCGGAAAGAAACACAATTGGAGTTCCCAGTGGAGGTTGGGCGGCTCTCCGATTCCTAGCTGATAATCCAGGTATTACTATCATCACTTAATGCTAGCTTCAATCGCTCATTTAGTTTAATAATATTGTGCATGTTTCACATGATTATTATCCAACCGAATGTATGTAATTGCAGGAGTATGGTTTATGCATTGTCATCTCGAGCTGCATACCAGTTGGGGATTGAAGATGGCATGGATTGTTTTAAATGGAAATGGAGGCAGATCTCAATCTCTTCTTCCTCCGCCCAAAGATCTTCCCTCCTGTTGATCGCTTAACCTATTCCTTCAAATTCACCATGCACCGTGTGCTTATTTTTCTCATTTTCACTGCAACCAATTTTGTGCCGGTTTAACATAGCATCCGAAGAAGTGAATATGTATGTCTGTGTTCTCTAATAAATAAGTTTCTACATCTTTTTGATTTCTTTTTGCATTTTCTTGATTTCTTCCGAGACAAATGTCAAGTATAGATATTACGCCTAATAATAATAAAGTTTTAGTACAAAGTAGTAATAAATTGTAACTTCGTTAAATTCTCAATTCTCCCCATTGATGCGACTAACGAAAACTATTCTAAAAACGGCTGGATGGTTTTAAAGTTTTATTATCAATATTCGCCTTTGTCAATCATCACTTATATAATGAAAGTATTGAAGTTCTATTATCAATATTCCTCTTGTCAATCATCACTCATATAATGAAAGTATTGAAGTGGCTAACATGAGTTCTGATCAAAGTTTCTAATTTTTTTAATAATCTTTAGTTACCGTGTCATTAAAGTAAACGTATAGAATAATAGAAGTTATCAACAATGAGATGATATTTTGATACAACACACTATGATAGTTGATGTGTTATTGCTATTATTTATATTCTAAATAAGGGTTGTTGAGTTATTCAATAGAAATCAATTCACTCTAGCAAATTTACTAAAAGAGTTTACAGAAGAAAATTATAAAGGAAAAAATGGTGTTCATTACTAAAGCTTATCAAAGAAGGTGTGTTTTATTAATTTTAAAGTGTATCTATTAATCTTAATTTCAAATATTATCAATAGTTTTAGGTTTATATTTTTCATGAACTTTTTACTTTAATTTAAATAGTAATATTAAACTACTACTTTCACAAAGGTCAGCATTTGTATAACTTGTGCAACATACTTTCATTTTATAAGATCTAGACATCACAAATAAAATCATTTTTAGAGTTGTTCCTTATCTACCAAGAATTGATGTTATTGGATTCAAACAAAAATGAAATGTGACTCACTTTATTTTTGCAAGACCCAAGAATCACTAAACAAAATCACTTTTAGAGTTGAGCATCATTTTTAAGAGTTGGCATTGTTGGCTTTAAACAAAAATAGATGGTGTCATTAACGAGTAGTTAACTTTATAAAGCAAAAAAGTGTAATACTAATTATTAGAATTAAAGTTTGGGGTACTATTTATAGTGCATTTGATTTATAAATTGAACTATTCTACCTAATCCTACTTTATTGGCCTTTGCACAATCTAATAATTAATATTTCTTGCACAAATGTGCATAATTATTTGGTTGCAACTCTATTGAAATTATACCAAAGTTATATTGGAAGAAATATTCAAATGTTACTAGTAAATAGGATATTCAAAACATCCACGAGGTCATTTTATAGGGTCATAGTTAAAGACATGACAAGCTTTTAACAACCCCAAAAAAATAGTTACAAGCATATTTATGGAGTAGTAATAGAATTTTATATTTTAGTTGACAAACATTCATCCTTTAGTTTGATGAAAGTTGAAACATTATCCATAGGTCCCATATATGCCCTACATGGTTTAGAGTAGCAACACACTCATCAACAAAATAAGCATAATGTTGTGAGGAACACCAATGTAGTACAAAGGGAGGAAAGTTGGGCCGACGTTGTTCAACTTAAATCACAAACCTATTGATAATGGGATTAGAATAGGTAAATTTTGACATCCCCACATAAGACTCCACAAGGGGAAACCTTCTTTGGGTAAGAACTCCCTTAGGATCCCTAGGTGGTGACAGAAAGGACCGCTTCCTAGATGCACATACATCAATTTTTAGAAAAAACTCAAACTAGCATCATAAGAATATTCTATAAATATTTCTAATCCATATCGAATGAATATTAAGTCAACTAAATATGACATAAATATTTCCTAATAATCTTAAAAATTTAAAAACAATAAAACCTTGTGAATGAACCTTTTATTCAATAAAAAGGAGATACTATAAGTTTTAATTAAGCATAAACTAAAAGAACAATAGCAAGGATTTAACTAAAAAGGATCACATACAAGTCGATAATAATGCTCTCTTTCATTTAGTTTTGAATTATTTACCTTCCCTAAGTTAGTTCTTATTCTATTGAAATTTAAGAACTTAGTTTTCCAAGCTATTAGATAATTAACATTCTAAATTAATTGAACTCTCGTGGGATAGGCTGGGATATTCCAAGTAGAAAGAATGCCAACCTCCTACACAACATTAGATCACATTTCCAACTATGGATGCATTGAGGCATCATGTCTAGTAGGGAATTTGGAGGGCTCATGGGTTTATATGGTATCAAAGATTTAGGGGAAGGTAGTTCTTGGTCGTAAGTTGTAATGTAAATTTATTGTATTTTGTGAAATTTGTTTTGATTATTGTGTGTTAACAATATGTAGGAAAGATTGAAATAGGTTTCATCATTGAATCAACCCCATGAACCCACGTAGGTGAGTGGACCCGACCCGCATTTGAATGATCATGATTTATGTTTGGATATCTATGTGGGAATTTTAAAGGATTGATTCCCTTCATTGTGAATTTATTCACTTCTTGCAGGAAGGCCACAATTTTTTTATTTGTAGGTCTTGCGCATCTCCCTCACACAATGAAAATTTTATGAGTTGTGGAATCTTAATAGCTCAGACACACTATTCATTTCTTTCTTATGCCTATTTGCTGATCTCAGAGAAGACACTAGGGCTTATGTCAGTGGGAGTAGGGGATGCCATCCTCTCTTTTAGCCCCTAGTCATATGGATATTTAGCCCTTGATCCTTTCTAGTCCAAGGGGGCTTAATTGCCCCTCAATTTTTTTCTTTTCTCTCAAAGTTTGGTGCAAAACATATTTTTCAAAAAAGCTGAATTTTTTTGGAAGCAAGAAAGTTTATTTTTTAAGGTTGAAAAACTTCAAAGCATCATAAATTTTGTTCGATAACTCAAATTTGAGTGTCATCTTTTGTAAAAGTGCTTGTTTTTTCACCATGAATACAATGGGCATAATATCACAGTTATGCTATAAAGTGATAATTTATGCATCTTTTGGACTAGTTACACAACACTCCTATAAAGTGCCAAATTAGGGGGCAAACAACTAATCAATGGGGTGTTGTGTTTGACCTATTTTCATACTTTCTCGAGAAGCTCTTTTGCATTTTGTATTATTTCTTCACTTCTACACATATTTTGAAGTTCTTTAATTCCACATTTCTACAACATAATTATCTAAATCTAGTAGCATGGAGTCTAATGTTACTATACTACCCAAAACACCTTTCAACTACCATTATTAGAAACTAAAGTAATTCTTGTACTTAAAAACAAATTTTTATTTCGGGTAACTATGGGAAAGGAAAGAGAACCTTTTGTAGCTAAATACAAAGAAAAGTATTTCAATAAGTGTGACCATGCATTTGTATTTCTTTGTTTAAGTATGTCTCCTAATTTGTTTTTCCATATTGAGAACTTAAAAAACCCAATGAAGTTTGAGAAGCTCTAAAAAAATAGTTTGGGAAAACTGATGAACTTAGAAGTCATGAGTTGGAAAATCAACTCTTAGGTATTAGTCCTAGAAGTTTTTCAACTTTAGAGGACTTACTCACTAAATTTAAATCTTTAAAGTTGCAAATAAAATATTTTAGAATTGACAAGAAAGAGTATCAAATAATCCTTTTTGTACTTTCCATGATAGGTCCAAGATTTTATGTGTTTGTCTCAACTTTCCACTTGAAAAGGGAGGAAAATAGATTTGTCTAAGTGAAATATATGATTCACCTATTTTCCTCCAATTTCATTCAATATGAAAGCTATGATGTGCAAATGAGAAACAATAACCAAATCTAACCCAACTAATAGTCAAAAGGTAGATCTGGAGAGGGTCAAATATTGTGTACCTATCACCAAGGTTTCCTTTTCATTCCTCATAAATAGGACTCATTCGCCTTATGGTGAATGGTTCTTGGTTAGGGCTCCAAAAAAATAGTTTCTAGGTTATGTTCTTCAATGTCTACACTCCCAAACTCTAGTCTGTCATTGTTAGAAATCCAAAAATAAATCTTGTAGCTCAGTTTCTATGATTTCACAACTTTTCTTGCAACTTTCTTCAATTTTTCTCTCCAAAAGATCTTCAACCTAAAACCTGTATCACATATCAAAGAGAGAAAAATGTTGTTTTGTTAGGGAATGGGGATTTCCTTTGGCCAAAACCCATTTTTCTAATTAAACCGTGAAATGAATAAAAGCATGAAGGAATGATGAATGAAAAAATACAATGTCACAACTCAACAATCCTTATTTGAACCTTAGATAAATCTGAAATCTAGCATGAAGTAGCCTCGATGAATGTAGATCTTGATTATGAAATTTGATGTGAAACATTGCCTTTGATATATGATAGATTAGAACTTGAATGTTACATAAGCATATTAGTTCAAACAACATGCATGATACAATACATCTTTGACATGATGAATTGGATCTTGATTGCTACAATATTATTCTACAAATCTGCCCTTGAATGCCTTAGAAATTACCGTTGAATGCTCCTATAATGCGCTCTTGAAAATCCTCTTAAAATAACTTGAATTGCTAGGATTTTTTAGATGAAACATAATGAAATAGCCTTGTATTTATACATATCTTAAGATTAATTCCTAAAATTCAAATACCACAAGCCCACATTGAACTATAGATTTCAAATCATAAAAATATTACCAAAATCATATTTCAAAGAGGGGTCCTAGGTCTAACTGAGGACCCATTCACCATGTGGTGAATGGGTCCTAGGGCACTTACCTAGGACACACATTGGACAAGGTGAAATGTTATGTAAAAATAGGGTCATAGAACAAAGTTAGGACCCATTTTCCCTATGACAAATGGGTCCTAAGTCAATTACCTAGGACACACATTTTCCAAAGTTAAGTGTTATGAAATAAAATTTATGAATGCCGAGTTTTATCCCTCAGAATTCACATTCAATTGGGTTTGGATTTTAATTAAAGGGGGCGATTAAGGAAAATCAACCTCAATTAATTAATAAAGACCTAGATTAGTGTGAAAGTGTAAAGATACACTTTACAAAACCCTAAATAAGGCACAATTAAGTCCATTTAATCTAAAAGGGCCCTATAATTAATGTGAATATGACAAACCATATTACAACACTAAAATTAAGGCAATATTAGGCTCATTTTAACACTAATTATTCAAAAATTAAGTGTGAAAAAGGGATACTTTATCCGTTACTACATTTCCCCCACTTTAGTGAGAGTATGACCCCATGCCAAACTCAAACTAAAGTAGACATTCAAGACACTTGTGTATGCAACAATGATAAAGATACATAATCATACACTATCAAAGACCAAGAAGATCAAGCCTAGACAGTCCAACTCAATTTGGAACACATCTAAGCTATCAATATGCACTCACTATGAGGTAGCAAAGATTCAAGCTGTCCACTAGGTGAGTCTTCCAATAGGGTGGAAAATGAGAGAATCATATTAGGCTCCTGTACCATGTCAAAGCTATCCTTCTGACAATTTCAATAAGACACCACAATGCTAGGCAAGGCTCTACAGGAAAGAAACAAGGTGTGTTATGCTAGGTGGAATTGAAATTAGAGTTTCAAGCTCCATAAGATTTTATAAGTTGTGTTATGCCAAACACCTATGAACAAGGCAAGGCTCCACAGGTAAGAAAGGTTCATTATGCTTGGTGGCCTTGAATTTTAGGGATGGATTCAAGTTTCACAAGGTTATCAAGTTGCATTATGCTAAACACTTATGAAAATTATATAGGTTATTATTCAAGGAGATCTTTCTTTGTTCGTGTAAGTTCTTCTTCTTAGGGATCATCACGCCTAATATCTCCAAGAGAGGACAAGTCAATAGTAAAAGATTCACAACTTAGGGAATGTAGTGTGTCACATCACCACTAAGAGGAAATTCATATGCTAAGAAATATTGCACTCTTGGAGGACATCAAACCAAATGACACCACCAAGAAAAGGATGCATCACAAGAAAAAATAAAGTCTCACCATGAAACATGAAAAATGTTGAAAGATATCATCGATGTATGCACCCACTTCAAAGTAGTTTCTAACACCATTGTTGTAAGAAATTGCTTTAAAGTAGCCAATGTTCAATCCTAAGACATGAGAGGTTCCTCAGAAATCCCTATGCCAAGTCATATGTTTCTAAAATAAAGCTACATCATGAATAAGGAGGGAGGGATTACCCCTCATAATACATAAGGGATTTATGGATTCAGTGTTAGTATATCTTTGAGCTACAATGTTGTTATAGAGCTCAAAAATGTCATCGTTCCCCAAATACTCATAGAACCTGAAGAATTACACAAAGAGAGTGAAAACAAAGAAGAAGCCTTTCGAGTCAACATGGAAGAGACCTAAATGTCTCGACGCCTTGCATCATCCCCAAAAGGAAAACATAAGACAAGTGAAAAGATAAAATATTTGTGACATATAGAAGAACATAGATACAAATAGAGGAATGCACAAAGAGAGAGATAGATACATCAAATGAGATAGTACAATGGATCACATCACACACATGCAATCACATAAATAAACATAAAAATGAAAACAATGCAAAAGACTAGAAAGGCACATGTGAGTCAACATGTACTAGGTCGTTTGCATCCCAATCTTGATCAGAGCCATAGATAGCCTAACTTCATACAAAATTGGTCTGACAACGGGATGTTGGAGAATGAGGCACTTAATATTTTTGGTTCAACCTTTAGAGGGATATTTCTTGATCCAATCATAGGATAAGAAAAAACATTATGCATTTTGATCCACGCTTTCGGTTTTTCTTCTGTTTCATAATAAAGGTCATGCACAAATAGGAATTCGTCAATTATCAAATTTTCTACATAGATAGGATCAATTAATATCCCATTATTAGGCTTGTCATTGATTCTTCGAGCTATGTAAAGAGGACCATTAGGTATATGTTTAAGTATGTCTTTTTGTGAGAAAGAAATATCAAGAGATATTTTGGTTAAGCCCTCATGAGGTTTAGCTTCAAAAAATTCCAGTACTTCAACTCCTTCATCTATGTTTTCATCTTTTGTAGGTTCAACATCCATGTCAACATTCATCACATCATTATTTGTTTCACTAGCTTTGAAAAATAAAATAGTGTGTTTGGGCATGGGATTCGTAAAGAATTGTAAGTTTTGATTAGGAGGAGCTACAAGATTATTACATTGATCATTCACACCTCCAATTAGAAGATGATTAGAATCAATGAGTTCTTGCACAAGATGTTTAAGATGCTTACAATATTCCATATCATTTCCATTTTGTTGGTTGTAATGGCAATAAGAATTTGGTCTATAGTTTGTAGGTAATGGTTAATTAGGATCAACAGCTCTTACAGGAGGTAGCGAAAACATGTTATTTTCTACAAGTTGTAACATGATATTATGAAGGGTATCGAGTAGAGGGGTAAATTTTCTATTCCTATCCCCGAAGGCGAAAGGATATGTCATCTTTATAGCAGCCACTTGTTTATCAACATCAAGGATTTTAATGTTTACTTGTGAATAGAGCATTTGATACCGTGCTATAAAAGTAGTAACTTCTTCATCATACTTTTGTTTACATGTCTTTAAATCAGCTAGGGTCATCTTGGGACCCATGTGAATGTGGAAGTGGTTGTAAAAGGCATCAATAAGCTCATTGAATGAACCAATTGAGTTATTTGGTAAAGAGCAAAAACACTATTTAAAGCAATATCCTTCAATGACCTAGGGAATAGTTTAACAAAGAGATTATCTTCAAAGATGAAATCACTACATAGGGTTGTATAAGCATAAACATGGCTAACAGGATCTATGGTTGAGGAGATATGGTATTTGAATGCACAAAGTTATAAGGATTACTTTTGGAAATACCTAAGGAAGTTTTGACATTGCTAGTAGGTTGAATGGTTGTGGTAATTTGAGTGCTAGTGTATGTAGAAATGGAAATGGGTATTGTAGAAGGAGGAATTGAAGTTCCACCTTGGATTTGGGTATACCCCAAACCTTTAGTACAACACTATGCATGCTATAGGGATAGTGTTGTTAACATCATGCTCATTAGTTGTAGGTAAGGAATTAATGGGAAATCAAGTATGCATGCTATGATCCATAGGGGGTTGATTATCAACACTATTAGAAAGACAACTAGAAAACCCAAGATCCATGAAAAATGGTGTATCACACCTGATAACATGAGTCTTGAACTCCATCTCACAATAGTATTTCTAATAGGACACCAAGTTGTAAAGCCCATGTAAGATTCAAAAACTCAATGCCAACCCAAAATGGAAAGATGGTAAAGTGCAATGCAATGACCTAGAATGCAATGCAAATTTGAGATTCTAAACAAGGTAATTTGGTTATTACACTTTGCAAAAAATTAAAAAGTGAAGTCTTGTAAATGTAATTTTGAAATAAAAAAATGCACTAAATGTACCAAATTAAGCTAAATATGATCAAAATGATGAAACATTTTTTTTGCAAAAGACAATAGAAATTGGAAAGCAACAAATAGAATTGTAGAAATGAAGATTTTAATGCCCAAAAGTTCAAATTATGACCTGATCAGGGACTCATTTTCCTTAGGGCGAATGGATCATAGATGAGGATTTTGAAACATTTTTTTACTAATTTTTGAGTGATTTTCAGTGGTTTTCAGATTCTGGTTTGTTACAACAAGTTTCAGTTTCAATTTTTTTCTATAAATTCATCATGAAATTCAAGTTCAAAATGTGATACAATGATAACCTAGAACACCTAGTTTTATATGTAGTTTTGTTTCAATTTCAAATAAAAGTTAATATGATGTAAATCATATGCAAGATGACTGATTTTTTTATATTTTTCAAAATGCAAAATATGCAATCCTAAAACCTTTAATTAGATCCAAATTTGAATACAAATTACACACCCTAAATGAGACCTAATTGAATGCAAATGAATGCAATATCTAAATCTAGGATGAAAAATGGAATCTAAAATTAGAAAATTACAATGCTCAAAAGGTTAGGTTCACCAAAATGAAAAGGGAGGAAAATAGGTTTATCAAAATAAAATATATGATTCACCTCTTTTTCTCCAATTTCATTCAGTATGCAAGCTATAATGCACAAATGAGAAACAATAACCAAATCTAACCCAACTAACAGCCAAAAGGTAGATCTAGAAAGGGTAAAATGTTGTGTACCTATCACCAAAGTTGCCTTTTTAGTCCTCATTGAGGACTCATTCGACCTATGGTGAATGGGTCTTGGCTAATGCTCTGGAAAATTAGTTTTTGCTTTTTATTCTTCAATGTCTGCACTCCCAGATTCTAGTCGGTCACTGTCTCATGTAGCTTAGTTTCTCTGATTTGATATTTTTTCTTGAAACTTTCTCAAAACTTTCTCTCCAAAAGATCCTCAACCTAAAACATGCAATAACACATCAAAGAGATAAAAATGTTGTGTTCTTAGGGAATGGAGATTTGCCTTGGCCAAACCCCATTTTGGTAATTAAACCTTGAAATTAATAAAAGCATAAAGGAATGATGAATGAACAAATGAATGTCACAACTCACCAATCCTTATTTGAACCTTGGATAAATCTGCAATCTAGCATGAAGTAGCCTCAATGAATGTATATCTTGATGATGAATATTGATGTGAAACAATTCCTTTGATATGCTCGGTTACATCTTGAATGTTACATTAATACATTAGCTCAAACAATATGCATGATGCAATACATATTTGACATGATGAAATGGATCTTGATTGTTGCAATATTCTTCAAAAAATCTACCCTTGAATGCCTTAGAAATTGCTCTTGAATTCTCCTATCATGATCTCTTAAAAGTTCTCTTAAGATAACTTGAATATAAATAGGATTTCTTAGATGAAACATAGCGAAATAGCCTTGTATTTATACATATCTTAAGATTAATTATTGAAATTTAAATATCACAAGCTGACATTGAATTATAGATTTAAATAATTAAAATAACACCAAAAAAATATTTCAAAGAGGGGTCCTAGGTCTAAGTGAAGACCCATTTACCATGTAGCGATTGGGTCCTAAACCATTTACCTAAGACACACATCGGACATGGTGAATTGTTATGTAAAAATGGGATCATAGGACCTGTAGACATGCAAAATTAACATCATCGCTAATGTTCATCTTTTAATTAAATAAATCAATTTTACTTAGTTAAATCATAAATCTCCTAAATTCATCCACTTAAATTAAATAAATTCATCTTTATTTGATTTAACACTAACATCATCCTCTTTCATTAAATAAAACAAATCTTTATTTAATTAAATGTAAAATCATTTTCTCCTCATTTTGATTTATTTAATCCTAAAATATAACTCAAAGTCAAAATCACCTAATATCCTATTAAATTAATCAAATCATGATTAATTTAATCCTAATCACCTAAATCCTCTAGATTCTTCCACTTGCACAATAAATCAATTAATTTGATTTATTATTTCTTCTAATTTCATTCAAAAAGGGCATCAAGATGGAATATTCCTCGAATTTGAATCTCCCTCTCAAAAGACTTGTCCTCCAACTTGTCATTTATGAGCTCTTACATGTCTCTTAAATGTGTCTTACACAAGTCAACTTGGTATTAACTCTCTTCTTTCATCCCCCCTAAACATGTCATTTCATCAAAATTCAAATTTCAAATTGGCACATTGACCAAAATGTGCACAACCCTCATCCTCTCACATCTTGACAAGTGAAATCTTGTCATTGGCTCATGAATGATCCCACATTCATCCAAATCTCTCAATATTCCAACCTTGAATCTATAAAAGCAAATAATTTCTACAACACAATTTGACAACACACTGCTATAAAACTGGATGCACAATCTCATGCATTTGCACTATCATCATCTTAGCATTCTTGCTTATCAAGGGGTGGGAAATGGAATCATTTCCAAATCATGAGGATCACCACTCCCACTATGGAATAGAGTTTTTTCTTGTTGTTTATGCTTTCAATTACTTGTTTGGTTCTATTTTTCTTGTTTGCATAGGTAGCATGAGTGAATATTTCATAGGAATGTTGGATTTGCTTGTTTCAAACTAGCTAACAATCTAAAGGTGGTCATTGTTTGAAGCGATTTGCAGATTTCATTGTTTACATTTTGGTGCTAGAAGGAGGGAACAACCCTATCTTGTTTCACACAATAAATTTGAAAACTAATGGCATTGACATATTATTATTTATGTTTTGAAGTGATATATCATTTGTTTGCAAGTATTTTTGGTTTGATATCGCTTATAGGCTTTTTTTACATTGCTAAAGAGATTTATAAATATGATTAATGCATGATTAAATGCATGATAATCTGCAATTTCCGAGCCTTCTTCCATCCTTCTATTAGAATGTTCCAGATCAATACTTTTAATGCCTAAATATTTTGTCTGCCATAGGCCATCAGACAAATCAGTTTTATGTGAGGACGTTTTGATTATAAACAAACTGATGAATATACTTTTGAGGCATTGACATTTAATGCATTTTTTATACATTTAGGAAAAAGATCAACATACAAGAGAGAAGTTTGGCATTTAACAATCATATTTGTGTTTTGTATAATCATTGTCAGTCTTTCAAAATTTATGGGTACGTATCTTTATGAAGAAAGTTCTATCACCACATCTTACGCCATTATTTTTCACTTCATAGCCACTCTCCATCTTGCATTTATTATTCAAGGTCATTTTCTGGTTGACATTTGTGTTGACTAAAGGTTGTTTATGGAAATCAAACACATATGTGTTAATTGGCGCTATGTGTGTTAATAGGCCAATATGTGTAAACCAATGATATGTGCTAACAAAATTTCATGTGTTAACAAGCCAATATGTGTAAACCAATGATATGTTTTAACAAGTTGATATGTGCTAATAAAATTCATGTGTTGACGAGCCAATATGGGTTAACCAACGATATGTGCTAACCAACTATATGTGTAAACAAGTGATAGTGCTAACAAGTGGTATGTGTTAGAAAGCCAATATGTGTTAACAAACTTCATTTGTTAACAAGCACAAAACTATGAATCTGGTAATTAATGCCTTGTCTTATGCGTTAAATCTGCATGCAATGTATAAATATGCGTACAAAGTATTCACAATAGCTCTGCTAATTAGTGCCTTTTCTTCCAGGGTAAGGGTAGTTGCCTTGTCTATGACTAAATATGTAAGGATCTCTGACTAATCAGATCGACAAAGGAATGTTCCAATGACCTTTTCCTTTACTGCTCTATAGTGCCAAAAATAAAGAGGGGGAGATATTGGAGGATATAATTGTGACGCATGGATCGAAAAGCTAGACATCCAATATTATTTTCTAACTATGCGATCTTTACACTTGTTTCAAGTTTGATCCAAGAATGTCTAATGTGGTAATAAATGCATAGGGGGCTATTTGAAAATAGAATTATTTTAGTATCCACTGACAACACTAAAATTTCTCTTTTTGAGGAAGATTTATTTTGGTAAAGTATTTGTTTCTATCTTATCAAAATTTTAATGAGTCAACTTGACATAAATTGAAGTAGTGCACCTCTAGGTATTCCTGTGAGGAGATTTCTTATGAAGTATTTACCATTATAGCTATAATTAAAGGTGGTGTATCTCAACTATTAAATGTTTTGCGTGGGTATTTTTTGCAAGCTTTAACCTTCTAACAACTTTTTTTTTTGAATCGGTTGTAGCTGAAGTAGTTTTGAGTCTGAAAAGTAACTATGGAAAATAGAGGACTAAAGATACTATAGACTGAATGTTGAATCTTCTATTATTGATCTGGTATTTTGTCACTTCTAAATACATTCTTTTAAACTACTTTTAAGGCGCATATCTTAACTAGACTTGAGTATCTTTGTTTTCTTTTTAACTAGTTGTTTTCAAGATATTGTTGAATCAAAATAGGTGGGAGGTCTGAGGTGCGTACCTCAACTTGAATAGAGTGTTGATCTTTTGATACAAAGGGGATCTATATTACTTATTTCTGATCTGCACTCTCTTGGATATTTTTTTACTTCTACAATAAGTCTATTTAAAAAAAAGTCTTGGGTATGAGGAATTGGCATTGATTAAAGTGAAAATTTGGTTAGGTATCTGACTTTTGTAATTTTATGTTCTGAAAAACTTGTTTTAGCTACTTCATTAAAGGATGGAGGTGCATTGAACCGGGGTAAGTAAAAGGGAAACTTGAAGCACAAATTCAAATAATTATTACAGTGATTAAAATTTGAAGAACCCACCATGTGATACTTGATCCTACAAGATTCTATTGAAACACTTATCATAGAAAAGAGTTGAATGCATTTGTTACAGTAGCATTTATTTCCTATAATTACACACATTTATTCAAATTCAGTAGGCACTTATTCATATTTTTTCATCTACAATAGTTTGGATTTAAGGCTTCCACTCCAAATATATTTGTCATTGATTGGTCTTTATGTAGTTGTCATATCCAAGCTAGGCACGGTACTATTGACATCTCTGAAAATTCACTTAAGCCATCAATGCGTGATCTAGTTTTAAATTTATGAATTTGCGGGGTCACATTCTTTTAAAATCATCAATAAAGCTTTATTGTGCATTTAGGAGGTTATCAATGCATGATTTAGGCCTTTTAGAAATTTTCAAGGAAGAGGAACTCTTGCATTAAAAGTTTTCATTGAATGCATTCAGTTTGTATTCATTATGCTAAATATTATGATAAATCTCATCTCTAGGAGTTTACTTTGTGTTGTTTATAGGTTGGCATTGGGAGATAACGATAATTTTTTCTCTCACATTGGAATCAAAGAACACAAATAGATTAGAGTTGAAGGATTGCAGCCTTAAATTTTGAAGTTGGCAAAGTATTTTTAAATGCTTAGGGCATCCATTTCATGCTTTAATTTTTTATTTTAAATCAACTCACATCTTTTTGGGGCTCTAAAAAGAACATTTCAATTTTCACGATAAAGGGCTTAAAAATAACTTTAGGACAAACTTACTAGAGTTGATTTTTGGATTTAACAATTAAACAAAGCAACTTTCATATCTCATTTTGGTGCTTTAAAACAAATCAAAATCATTGCTTTGTGGACTTAAAATGAACAAGTGTTTCTTTGTTTTGTAATTGCTTACTCAAAGTAATAACATCAAAAGGGTGTATGCCCTTCTCTTGTGCCTCACGACTATCTTGCGAATCAAAAGGCCTTTTGGCGATCTTAAGTTGGGTAAAGTAATTACCTCCACATTTCATTTTTGGGATTAAAATTGAACAAAACATCTTGCGAGTGTGAGTAAGCCTATTTCATGTGTTCTCCCTTTGTTTCTAAATGAAGGTTGATCGAAGTACGAATATGTTTGCTCACTTTTGTTTATCTTAGAGGGCCTTCCTTGTAGGAAAAATACTCACCCAAGGGAATGACCCAACTGGTAACACACTAAAGCCAAGTGTATTTCCAGCTGGGATATAAAAGTGGGTACTGGAACAAAGGCCAGTATCACGCGGTTGGTCCTGAAGAGAAGGGAAACAATGGTCTCTCACCACATGGGTCAATCTTCATGAACAAAAATTCTGAATTAAAACCCCTTGTTTGACAAAGGCCAAAATCCTTTCTATTTGTTGGTGCAAAAGGTCATGTCCTTTGAAGCCGCCCCACGTATACATGCGATTTTTTTGTAGAGATGAAAAGTATGCCATGGGAGATTCATGGGTATTGATTCTTGGCTGACCCAAAAAGTGTGTGCCATGGAGGGGAGCCTGTGTGGTCAAGCATCTAATCATCTACATTGAATATGTGTAGCTAGATTTATCCAAGTGAGATCCCAACAAAAACTATCTTTTCATCCTAGGAATGTGCATGTTATTGGAATCGAAAACACTTTTCTTGGATCCAAAATAGTGGAAAAGAAACATTCAGCGAATCATCAGAATTTCAAACCCTTTGGAAAAATAAATACCTTGGAGGTGTCCACATGTTACTGCTTGTCCCTAGGGGTTCTTATCTCTAGAAGGCTTCTAAACATTCATACATCTCAATTTGTTTCTCCCAAAGTCAACACTAGGAAAATTTTTCCCTAATTTATTTGATTTCCACATAATGGACCTTGTGGGATGAAAAGAAAGTAGGACATTAGACATTTAGTTTGAAACACAATCAATAAAGTGTTTGTGGTAAAAAAAACTGAATCTAAGCAAGATAACAGATAATTGAACCATACATGTGCTTGTTCTCTTTTGGGTCATATGGTTTTCATGCAAACATTGGTCTTTTGGTTTGATATACTCTTAGGGAAAAGCATGTTCTTCAATATCTTGGTCTAGTAAACAAGTCCTCTTAAGCTCATTTAGGATCCAACCAGTCATTTTCATCCATCCCTCAACCATCGAAATAAAAAATCCCATCTCACCAACAAACTCTTGGAAACTTTGAAAACATTGTTCATGCTAGACTTCTAGGAAAATTTCAAAATCATCTTGTTTGACTTAACACACTTAGTCAAATTATCCTCTTATGTACAAGTTTACTCTAGGATAACACAACTTCCTAGAATTTACAAGTTCATTATTCGAAATCACCTTGTTTGACTTAACACACTTAGTCAAATTATCCTCTTGTGTATGAGTTTACTCTAGGATAACTCAACTTCCTAGAATTTATAAGCTCATTATATCCAAAATCACATTGTTTGACTTAACAAACTTAGTCAAACTATCCTCAATCAAAATCAAATCAAATCAAGTCCTAAAGTCTAGCATTGATCCAAACTTCCTAAAAGTTTAAACACCCATATCATTAACCCCTTTCATCCTTCATCTCCTCATTGGTCCTAAACCCCTCAGAGGTCAACCAGGTCAAAACACAACAAAAAAATGGAGTTTAAACTCGACTCATACATCATGAGTAATCCAAGTCAACCAAAATATCCAAGTGTTGCAATGCCAATTGATTATCGAAACTAACATTTATGCATGACATCATTATCTCCTCCAAACCTCAATAGTACAATGAATGTGAGTATGCCCAATCTAAAGTTTGGAACAACTTTCCTGATGGTAGATTTAAATTCAAGTCCAAACCTATAAATCAATCAACCAAACACTCAATGCATGAATTTTCCAAACAACATTATCTCACCAAATCTGTACATGCCAAATGTGACTCTACCAAATCCAAGCTTACCAAACATAAAAATATCAAATCAATACTTGGTGAAATTTGGGATGGATGTGATTTCAAATCAAACCAATGTTTTTCAAAATCCCAACAGTATATTTGCAACTCCATGTATTGATCCAAGTCAAGGTAACCCCATGGAAAATAAAAGTTACCTAAATCCAAGCAATGTGTTTCCCAATTACAACAATGTTCAATATCAACCAATAATGCCAAATCCAAACATCACACCGAATTAGAGCATTATCCAGAATCAACTTGTGCATGATCCCAAGAAAACACTACAAGGATGCATTCCAAATCTGCTTGCTAAAAATCCAAGTCAACCATATCAAGAATGTCAATGTCAAATCTTGCGAAACAAAATTGCTACACTAAAAAAACTCATTGATTCATATCACCAAGAGACATCTCCACCCCAAAAGCAATACACTCTTCCATTGGTTTAACCATGTCATCAAAGCATTAAGCTATCTCCACAACCACATTAGGAACAGTATCTCCAATGTCAAGAAATTGGATATTAGGATCATTGACATCAACAAAAAACCCAATCACCACATCTCCAAGATCAATCAACACATCTCCAAAATCAATCGCCACAAGGTCAATTTAAAGTGCAAATCTCACAAGGTAACAAATGGAAATACACACCACTTGGGGAACCAATTGAGTCTGTCTTGCAACAGCTAATGAAAGAAAATCTCATTAAAATCCATGTTTACGTGAATTATCAAGAGCCCATGGTGAAACTACCAGGGTACAATGAGAAGCACTTTTGTGATTTTCATAAAACAAAGGGACAAACAACATCAAATTGTATTCAACTCAAAAATATCATCCAAGATCTGATTGATCAAAAGCTAATAGCCATTGGGGACAATAATCAGAGTTCAACCACTAGCGATAGCATTAAAAACCTCCCCACCACAATTGTTGAAAAAAATGATCAAGATCTATCCATTAATGGTCACATTGAAGATGTTTCCACCTCAACCAATGATCAAATCAACATACACCAAGAGCCACTTTTCAATCATGATCAAAACTCAATAATGATGCCCAACAATGATCCAACCCAAGAAACGTTAACATCATTTGATCCTATGGTTGAAAAAATTGACAATCTCTCCACCATAGCTACTAAAGACAATGATCAAAATCAATCCATCAATGAGCACTGTGAAGATATGTCTACCCCATCCAGTGATCAAATCAACATTCATCAAGAGCCACTTTTTAGTGATATATTTCAAGACATGTGTTAACATTATTTGATCCTATTGACATAATCCACAATCCATCGACCAATTATCATATTGAAAATGTCTCTACATCACCTAATGAGTTAGAGGACATATCTCAAGAACTTATTCCAAAGCATGATCAACATCTATCACCAAGGTCTAGCAATGGTCCTTCCCAAGACATATTGACATCCTTTGACCTCATGGTTATAGATATTGAAGGAATCCCTAGCTCAATATTTGATCCAAATCTGCTAAAAGCTCAAGCGAGTGTTGAGCCACTTCCCATGCCTAATGACGATGTCCAAGAACCCTTTGAAATCGACCCATGTCAAGAAATTCATCCAAAACATTTTGAAAGCAATTCCAAAATTAGTCAAGATCAAGAATTTGTATCTCCAAGATACTATAATGATCTAATGGGCACTCTCCTATCTATACAAGATGTCGCAAATAATGATCATATCCATATAGCACATACCCCTCTGTCTACCCACAAGATGCTTTCTTTGGATGGACATGTAGATAATATTTATTCAAAACAAGATTGTCATACTCTTGACATCATTACTAAGGAACAAGAGTCTCCTACTCTTAACATTTGTGCACAAGACCAAGATGTAGAAAAATCTAGAGAGATAGCAAAAAAAAAATCATGAAGAAGACTTCTACAGAAGTTGTGAATCAGAAACATCTTGTGGACACCTATCTAAAGAAGAAGGATCCTATAGAAGGATTCAAAAGGAATTCTATCATGATGTGCACACAAAGACGAAGTTAACTCTAGTATTAGCAAAGTAGGCCAGGAATCTCAAAAGTTGCATTCAATTGCACGCATCTTGGCAAAGAAACTTCTTCAAGAAAGATATTGATGGAATGTTATGACATAAGTATCAACATCAACACTACGAGGTAGTCCAACATGAGCTTAAAATCTTTTAGCAAAAAAATACAAAAAATATAAAAATATAAAAATCCAAAAAAATCAGAAAAATGATTGAAAACAGTAAAGAAAAAAATTGTTCTCTAGCAAAAACCACTTTGGTGGCACTTTGGACAAGTACCATGATGAAAACCTGGCAAACATACCTAATGTGTAGAATCGAGCATCTGTGTGTGTCATTTCAAGAGAAAGCATCTTATCACATCCATAATAAAGCTAACATTCTATCCATATCATCCATTCATCCACAAACCATTTATCCAACCCATTTCCATCTATCTACTTTATCTTGATCTTGATAAAAGTTTGGCGCACACTTTACACTTGTTTATGGTAAACATCTAGACATGGGTTATTTTCATTGATCCTATCTGATCCAACATTATCTAAGCCAGGAAGCACTATCCAAATGAGAATCCTTTGTGCGAACACCTTATCTTAGTGCAAGATAATCATTGGCATCTTTTGCATGCTTACCGTATCTATCCATACATCTATCCAAGAATCCACCCATGGTTGTTCAAACATTTCTAGACACTGGGGGTAGATATTTGCATCTTGCTTCAAGAATAAATCTTGATCTATATCCTCCAACTTATGTGCTGATCTTAACATTGGCAGACGTAAAATCAAATTGGTCAAAGCATTTGTGAGCCAAAGATTCAAATCACTAGCCCATGACATATTTTGACAAGATGATAATGCTTATCAAGCTTTATCTTTCATCGAACATCAATCAAAATAATTCATCTCAGTCGTATCTAATGTGCACATCAGTATGACATCAAATCACCAAAACAATTTTGTTCCAAATCAAGCTTCATTAATCCTGATCAAACAAATCCAATCAATCCATCATCATTTCAGGATATCCTTCCCAATCCTTGCGTTCCTTAACACTATCCTTGCATTGTTGTGTATCCTCAACAATGTTATCATCATAAATCTTGCAACCCTCATGTTGCTTAGCACTATCCTTGCATTGTTGTGTATCCTCAACAATGTTATCATCATCAATCTTGCAACCCTCATGTTGCTTAACACTATCCTTGCATTGTTGTGTATCCACAACAATGTTATCATCATCAATCTATCAATCTGATCAATCAAATCCTAGTTTGGTTTTCGACAAAATCCCAAAACAGAGCACTGATATCATATCCATATCCAAATCGTCAAAATCATGCAAAAATCCAAAACACGTCAAAAATCTGAAAAAATTAAAAACAAATTCATCTAACCGAACTATGTCATCTCTGAGCTTGAACATAGGCAAGGTTGATATTTGATCATCCCCCGAGAAATTTTAGGTCAGTCCTTTAGGTGTTCGTCACAATGGCAATGCATTTGCCCATCTATTTCACATTTTAGGTCAGTCCTTTAGGCGTCCGTTGCAATGGCAATCCATTTTACCATCTATCTCATCAACAATCAAGTCAATTGTCAACCGAACTACATCATCTCTAAGCTAAAATGTAGGCAAGGCTAATCCTTGATTGGTCCCCGAGACACAAAATCCAAAAATATTCATAAATCTCAAAAATACCAAAAACATTTTCAAAATATCAAAAACATCCAAATATTTGAAAAAAAACCCAAAATGGTGCACCCGTCTCATCTCGCTTTCACCCGAAATAATCATCATTCATAATAAATCAATCATCATCTTCATCCTTTGGTGAGGCAATCAGAAGCAAGTCTAGCATGTTCAAAAGTGAACACCTAATCGTCAAAGTCTCAAGTCAAGGTCAGTAAGCAAGCAAGTTGATCAACTCGGAGTATCAATAGCTTATCATCAATCAATCTCATCAAAACCCTGATCACAACATGTCCTAGGATGCATCCTTCCCATGATGGACTTTAGCATTAGGTATCACCTTAGTTTAGCCTTGGCTAGCAGTATGAAGAACATCAGCTTGTTTGTTTACTTTATCTTTTCGTTGGATTTATCTTATTGCGCTCATTGTAAGGACCTCTCGATGATACTTAAACAAAACAGGTTTAAAGAGAAAGGAATGGGGCAATGATCATTATCTTTTTGTCTGTTGTTCTTGTTGGACGTTCTTGTAATATAACTTGGTGAATACTTTCTTTGTTAGGTCCGTCCTAACAAGGTTTTCATATGTCAAATGTGAAAAATAGCACTCCTATCTGATTGTCGAGTCAAATTCCATCACACTAGGTGCAATTCCATCCTAGTTCTTTATACCTTGATGCATCGTACCTATGGGTGTTATCAAACATAAGGAAAGTTATGCTCTTTATATCTCCCATCCCTGGATAATCAATACATCATCATCATTCATCATCATATCGAATAAAGTATCAACGACTCATGGACTCATGAACTTCTACATCTTGAATTCAAGGGTTGATCTCTCTCATTCTTCTATCCTCTTTCACACTAACAATGCATCCATCCTATATCCACACTCTCATCCTGCATAATAATGTCATATCATCATAGGAAAACATCATCCATCTCATCTATCTCACATGCATTGCATAATCATTGAATATGTTTAAAATAATATAGATTTTTTATTCTAAGCATCTTACAAACATCTCATTTGTCTCTTTGTTTCAAATTAAAAAGAGACAAATTAAACATTAAAGTTTTTAACATCACTTGAAGAAGCATTAAAATAACATAGTTTTGTTATTCCAATCATTCAAAATTTGCATTCAAGTCCAAGCTAAAGATTTTTTAATTTGTCTCTTTGTTTCAAGATTTTTGAACCACCAAAAAGATAAAATGGAGAAGGGAAAGATGATTCCCCAATTAGGTCCCTAGGGTTTCTCACCTAGGGACAAGGTTGGAAGAATGACTCTCTTTCACACTAATGATGTATCTTTTAGTGAGTTCATTCAAAGATAGGGGTTGTGTTGTGTGTGATAGGGGGTGTCTAAGTGTTGTAATGCAATGAAACAAACTATCTATGAAATGTAAACTATATGCAAAGTAAACTAAATGACCTAAATGCATGCAAACTGGAAGAGACAAAAAATATGCATAGGTGGGAACTGAAATTTGCAAAAGAGAAGCTCTGGAATCTTTTGGAATCTACTAGAAATGCTCACTGAGACACTTACGCCAGAATGGGCAACCTAGTCCTCTTCCCGAGAAACTTTTCCGAAATGGGTTTCTGGTAAAAGGGTATCCAAAAACACAAAAACCACTTTTTAGGCCTTGTACAGGGACTAATTTTCCAATGATGGCAACCTAGTCCTCTTGGTGCTTTCAGGAGTTTCGAGGTTGGAATCTGTAGGTTCCCACTTGTACTTTTGTTTTTGACAGAGACCCATGCCTAAATCTTCAGAAAATGACCTACACATTGTCCTTTAGATCCTCCTAGGGTTTTGTTGATGAGGAATGTTGTGGATGGATTGATGACACCTTTTTTAACACTTTACTGTTTGAATAATCTAGATAGAAACTTGCAAATAACACATGCAAAGAGAAGGAAAAGATTAGGGTTAGAGAATAGGGGTTTGCCTTAGTCAAACCCTGTGATGGTAATCAAACCCAAATGAAATAGAAATTAAAAGGAAATATGATTCAATGACCAGAAAATGTAAACACTTACCAAACCCTTGTTGAAGATGTTTTAAAACATGCAAGAACCAACTCCAATGGAGGTTGCTTGAAGTGCTTTGTGCTTGAATTATTTCTTGAGAAGATTGAGTGCTTGAGTGCTTGTGTAGATGAAATGGTGTTAGGGGGGGTGAAATGAGGATGAAAACCCTTATTTATACATGCTATGCCCTAATTTCTTGAAAATAGCACATGATAGGCCGACCTTAGGGTTTTGGAGGAAAATTCCCATTAGAATTTTGTTTTAATTTTGAATTTTATGCCAAAAGGGACTAGGTCACCCAAGGTGGTGACCTAGTCCACTTGGAAAAATTCAAGTGGTGGTTGGGAATTAAGTGGTGTTTAATGTTTCAACAGGCTTGTCTCCCGAAACACACTTAATTTGGGCCTAAAAGTACATTAAGAGACAAATTTAACATAAGAAAGGGTGAATTTGTTGATGACAAGCCTAGGAAAGTGTGAAAATGTATTACAACACGTTACAACACTTTGACACAAGGCTTGGAAGAGGGTAAAAATGGGTTGTTTAGGTGAATTGTGTTGAAAGGGTCTTAGAAAAGTGGGAAGATGTGTTACAACACTTCACAACACCTTTGTAAAACACCATTAGGTTGTTATTGATTTGCAAGCGTTCAAGACCTTTAAATGTGAATGTGATGGCCACATTGTAACATTAGATCAAAGAAAACCAAGCCAAAATCCAAGGGAAAAGGCCCAAATGAGTGAAAAAGTGTCAAGGCTACACTTTTTGGTGAAAATTTCTTCTCATGTATTTTGTATGTGTTACAGACTTTTGCATTCCAAAGCTTTATGTGCTTCATAACTCAGTCTAAGACCTTCAAGAACATTATCAAAAGAGGCATGCAACATTTAGAGATGGATTTTATGAAGTTCATCACATGTCCCACTTTTGATGAGGTAGTTTTGGGAATGGATACAAATTTATTTGGAGAAACCATGCGTACTCGTACCCCTGCTATTTCTCCTACCACCTCCTTTGTGGAGGAAGACATGAAGCTCTTGCGATCCTTGCACAAACACTACTTTCCCTAGATCGAAGGATTTTGGAATTTGAGAATTATTTGGGGAGAGAAAAGATCATGGCTAGGGCTACTAGGGTCGTTAATGAGATAAGACATATGTTGGATAAAGATTGGGTGGGCTTGGAATTCCTCTAAGGCCTTATCGACATAATGGAAATGCATGTCCCATCATAAAATCCTAGATTGGGTGTTGTTCAAGGACCTGAGATCAAGATAAATAGAATTCATGATTCCTAGGTTGTCGATGAACATGGCCGAGATAGGCCCTTCCACCTCAACTCCTAAATTGCCCCTCGTCATCAAAGTAAACAAGGTACCTTCGTTGGTAATCCTAGGGTCAATGTTAGCTTGGGTGGTGGGGTTTGAAATCTAAGAAAATTATTATCAAGGCTTATGATGACGTTGAGCACTCATCCAAGGGTATAATCACACTTCTTGTAAGATTTGGGCCCACTATTCAAAACATAATATTCCAAGTATTGGATCTCGACTTACCATACAATCTTCTCCTTGGTCACCGATGGATTCACGCCATGAGGGTCGTAGCCTCCACATACCATCAATGCCTTAAGTTTCCCCATAACAACATCAAAATCACTATACTAGGTGATCTCGACCCCTTCCGATATTCTGGTAATCTGAAAGGGACCATTGAGCACCAAGTGCCTATTAATCGAGAAGCCTCATCCTTCACCTTGTCACATTACATTGATCCATCTTCTTTGGTTTAATCGTCCACTCCATCCACTATACCTTTCGAACCTAAGGTCCAGATCCATGACATGGGATGTGGTGAATACAACATGGAGAGTTTATTTTGTGTTAGGAAGTTGCCTACCTCACCAAAATCTTATGTAAAACCTCGTCCTATCAAGAAGGAATCTAAGGTCATCATTCAAAATTCCCCTACCACATTCACTAAGTGTGGTGAGTTGAGCAAAGATTCTATAGGTGAGGATATTTCTATATGGATTTGCAAAGATGAAGAATATACTAAGGCTAAGAAATTATCGATTGAATGATATTCAAAAGGGTTCAAGATCATGAAGCAAAAAGGATATGATGGACATAGTGGTCTTGTTTTGAACAAACATGGAATGAAAGAACCATTATTGCCTCCTCGATTACCAAATAACACTAGGTTAGGGTATGTACCACCGAAGACGAGTCCTACTCATACTAAGTTGCCTTTAAGTGAAAATGTTGATGCTTCAAATAAAATTGAGACATCTTAGGAATACCATACCGAAACTGACTCTAATGAATGGGTGTGGGATTCCTACACATTTAGCATGACTATGACCTAGCTGATATTTGTCAAGAGCTTGACTTATCCTCTTCCATGAGCCACAATGCTTGGATCAATTCCTTTTGGGATCCTGATAATACCTCTTTTTTTTTTTTATCATATCCGCTTATTCATTGAGCCTTAACAATATTGATGGTGGCTTACCCCTCATTTATCGACAACTAATAGATTGAGATCAACAAGGACCACTGAGTTTAGACACATTCGAGAATGACAAAGGAATAGCTAATTTTATGGTACTTCGATAAGAGATACCAAGTGGGGATCATAAAGGTGGTTTTATCATAGAACTTGAAAACACAACATACTTTGGAGAGTCTGCCCCACCCTCTAGTCACAAAAATAAGAAAAATAAAAAGAATAGGTCT
Organism: Sequoiadendron giganteum; assembly: GCA_007115665.2. Lineage (NCBI taxonomy): Eukaryota > Viridiplantae > Streptophyta > Pinopsida > Cupressales > Cupressaceae > Sequoiadendron > Sequoiadendron giganteum. The sequence continues at coordinate 62,641 of VCHN02000023.1, forward strand.
CTAGGCGAAGATTGAAAGGTGCCTTTAGACCTAGGAAAAGTAAAAATAAAGGATGTATCTAAACGTGAAAACCTCTTTGAGGTGCCCAAGGATGGAGGGTTGGAAAGTCTCCCCATAAATCAAGAGAGATCACCATTGCTTGTGGAAAAATTGGAAGAGGTCAATCTGGGTACAAAAGATAATTCTAGAATCATTCATCTTGTAGCATCTCTAACCATTGAAGAAAAACTATAGTTTACCACTTTCTTCTTTGAGAGAGAAATCAATTTTGCTTGGTCATATGCTGATATGCCTAGGTTAGATCTTGAGCTAGTTCTACGTCATTTTCCATTGGTTCCAAATGCTAAACTAGTCAAATAGAAATTGAGAAAAATGCATCCATAGATTGCGCTCCTAGTGAAAGTAGAATTGAAGAGATTTTTGGAAGTTGGTTTTATTCGTCCCATAGACTATGCAAAGTGGCTATCAAATCTAGTTCTTGTCACTAAACCAACTTGTGGAATAAGAGTATGCACAGATTTGAGAGATCTAATCAAAGCTTGTCCTAAAAATGACTTCTCGTTGCCTAATATTGACATCATAGTAGACCTTATAGTGGGATATGAGATGTTATCACTTATGGATAGTTTTCAGGATATAGTCAGATTGAAATTGTCCTAGAGGATCAACATAAAAAAATGTTCGCTTGTGCTTAGGGTAGATTTTGCTGGAATGTCGTGATTTGGTCTTACGAATGCTAAAGCAACGTATCAAAGAGCTATGACTACCATATTTCATGATGGAATGCATACGCTTATGGAAGACCATGTTGATGACTTATTAGAAAAATCCTTATCAAGAGATAGCCCTCTAACAATATTGGACAAGATTTTCAAGAGGTTAGAAGAATACAAAGTCAAGTTAAGTGCAAAGAAATATGATTTTGGAGTCTAATAAGACAAACTCCTAGGATATATTATCTCTCATAGAGGTATCAAATCTAGTTCCTATCACTAAACCTACTGGTGGAATAAGAGTATGTACAAATTTTAGAGATCTAATCAAAGCTTGTCCTAAAAACGACTTCCCATTGCCTAATATTGACATCATAGTAGACCTTATAGTGGGATATGAGATGTTATCACTTATGGATGGTTTTCAGGATACACTCAGATCAAAATCGTCTTGGAGGATCAACATAAAAAAATGTTCACTTGTGCTTGGGGTACATTTTGATGGAATGTTATAAGATTTGGTCTTAAGAATGCTAGAGAAACATATCAAAGAGCTATGACTACCATCTTTCATGATGACATGCATATGCTTATGGAAGTCTATGTTGACGACTTATTAGAAAAATCCTTATCAAGAGATAGCCCTCTAGTAGTATTGGACAAGATTTTCAAGAGGTTAGAAGAAAACAAAGTCAGATTAAGTCTAAAGAAATATGTTTTTAGAGTCTAACCAGAAAAACTCCTAGGATATATTGTCTCTCGTAGAGGTGTTGAAGTTGATCCTGCAAAAGTGAAAGCTATCATGGACATTCCTCCACCAAAAAACATAAGTTAGTTACAAAATCTACAAGGAAGACTACAGTCTATTCGAAGGTTTATTGCTCAATTGGCAGATAAGTGTCATCTGTTTAAGAATTTTCTACATAAGGGAGTCCCATTCACATGGATTGAATGTTGTTAGGAAGCATTTAAAAAAAAAAGGATTATCTATTAACTCCGCCAATACTCATTCCTCCCATTGATGGTAGAAACCTAATATTATACATATCAGTAACCACATCAACATTGGGGGCATTATTAGCACAAAATGCAATGATGGAAGGGAACAAGCCATCTATTATATTAGTCGTGCTCTTGTAGGATATGAGCCTAATTGCAGTCCCATTGAACAAGCATGCCTTGTGGTTGATTTCACCACACAAAAGTTTAGACATTATATTCTAAACTATCGAACAAAATTGATAGCTAAGATTGATCCCTTGAAATATCTACTCAACAAGGCAACTTTAACAGGTCGACTAGCAAAGTGGGTTATGATCTTGAGTGAGTATGACATAGAGTATGTTGATCATAAGGCAATGAAAGTACAAGTTATAGTTGATCAACTCATAGACACACCAATGACAACAGACCATCCTCTAGTGTTTGATTTTCCTGAGGAATCCACCTTTGTAGTAGAGACTTCTACAACATGGAAATTATATTTTGTCGAATCTTATTCAAATCATGGTTCAGGGGCCGGTATCATCTTTGTTACACCTCAAGGAGACTCAATACCAAAATTATACAAAATTGCATTTCCTTGTACAAATAACATGGCTGAGTATGAAGCATTTTTAACAAAACTACAAATGGCTATCAAATGGAAAATCAAGAATCTTCAAGTCTATAGTGATTCCCTATTGGTTATCCATCAGGTTAATGATGATTATGATGCAAAAGATGAAAAGCTCACACCTTACAAGTGCATGGTAGATAATTTTAAGCTCTATTTTGATGTCATTACTTTTGAGAAGATCCCAAGAATTCAAAACAAAGCAACTGATGCAATGACAACCATTGGATCTCTTTTGGATATACCTAATAATGTGTCATAGTATGAGTTCTTGGTGGAATAACTGTTGGTCCCTACATCGATGTCCGCAAATTTAAACTCATGTGTGAACTTGTTGGTCCTAATTCACCTTGGTATAAAGACTTCTATAACTATTTGCATGACCAAATTATCCCACCCAACCTACCCTCTAATCAATACAAGACCTTTATCTGACAAGCATCCAAATATGTCATCATTGGTGATACCCTTTACCGACGTAGTTTAGACAACACCCTCCTAAGATGTCTTGATTTAGATGAAGCACAAATGACTTTACAACAGGTACACGACGATATATGTGGAGCTCACTCTGCTGGTCCCACCCTATCGAAGAAGCTTATGTGAATTGGATACTATTGGCCTTCTATGTAACATGATGTCTATCACTTTGTGAAGAAATGTTGCCAATGTTAGATACATAGAGATCTGGTGCACACACCTACTTAGGGGCTTCATCTAGTTACATCACCATGGTCATTCTCTCAATGGGGAGTCGACCTCGTGGGAAAATTCCATCCTACCTCCGTCAATGGTCATAAGTTTATCCTCATTGCAACTGAATACTTTACTAAATGGATCAAAGCTATTCTAATGACCTATATCATCGGTAAACAAATATCCAAGTTCATCCTCAATTACATCATGTATCAGTATGGTGTTCCCCAATCCATCACCATGAATAACGATCATCCTTTCAAAAATTAGGACATGTGTGAATTGTGTGAGGGATCCTACATCCAACATCATTTCGCCACTCCATACTACCCCCAAGGTAATGGTCAACCTGAGGCGTCTAATAAAACTATCCTTAAAATCCTAAAGAAGATCGTCGATGATGTTGGTTGTGACTAACACATCCAACTGAATCCCGCATTATGGGTCTATCATACTAGCATCCAAATTCCCATAGGAGCCACTCCATATTCCCTCATTTTCTGATCTGAAGCCATCCTTCCCATTGAGGTTGAGTTACCATCCTTGAGTGTATCTATGCGGTAGTTCATTGATGAGGAAGAATATTGTATATCATGCTTGTATGAGCTAGAGCTATTGGATGAGAAGCGACAAAACACATTAGCTCATTTACAAGCATATTAGAATTGTCTTCGTCACAACTACAATAAGAAAGTTCGAGTTAGGCATTTTGACATTGGCGACTTGGTCTTGAAAGAAAATCTCAAGAATCAAATAAAGAGAGAGAAACCAAGGAATTTCAAGCCTAATTGGTTGGGTCCTTATATCATAACCATTATCAAAGCCTATCAACAACATGCACCTTCACAAGTACTATACCTAGCTCTTAGAGAATCCCATCAAAATTCAAACAGGCATCTTGGTGGCACCAAAAAAATAGAAAAATAAAAAACATAGTAAAGAGAAATAATATGTCCAATAGTGAAAACCACTTCAATGGTGCTTTGGGCAAGTACAATGGTGAAAAACTAGCAAATAGACGCCATGTGTATTCAGTGTTTTCTCCATCGTCTATTATCACTCTATCTAGTTTTCCACTTTCACCCATCCTTCACGCATATCATTCGTCTATAATAAAGCTTGGTCATCCTTCTCATTGCCCGAGAGTCATTCACATTTTGTGTCCTTCACTTTCCATATCCATCCATAATAAATGTCACCTATTTTCTTGCATCCATAATAAAGTTGGTGATATACCTAACTACAGAGGGAAATTCCTAGACTTAGGTTTCACATGGGATCCTAACCACGGTATCAACATTTATAATACAACAAAAAATCCAAAAAAAATAGAAAACATCAAAATCCAAAAAAATAATTAGAAACATCAAAATGTAAAAAAAATAGAAAACAACAAAATCCAAAAAAAATTAGAAAACATCAAAATCCAAAAAAAATAAAAAATGTCAAAAACTTCAAAATTAGAGTCAAAGTCTATGTCAGTCCAAGTGATCGAACTATGATGTCTCAACGTATGTTACATAGGTAGGGTCATCATTGATGAGCCTCCAAGGCACTAGGTAAGTCCTTTAGGATTTTTTGAGTTGAGTCAATCATGATCCACCTTTCATAATAAACTATTGATGGTGAAAGTAAGTCAAAATACATTGTCTCTATGCTTTATGTAGGCAAGGCCATCATCAATGAGCCCTCGAGGCACTAGGTCAGTGCCCTAGGGTTTTTCATAACACGGTCTTCATCCATCAATATCCAAGTCTCACAATAAACCATCCCTTGCTAAGGTTGACACTGAGCAGACACAAACAATAATCAAATAAGATAACCGAGCTTATCAAAATCAAGAAACAACCAACAAACCATCCAACAAATCTTCAACCATCATAGATCAATTTCCTAAACAATCCACTTGTCAAACAGTCAAACAATCAAATGGTCTTATACATGATGTCGCATTGTTGAATCCAGACTCAATCTGTCATTGGTCTTGTATGACATGCTTCACTCCTAAAATTAAACTTGGTCCATCAATCTTGTCAAACTACCTTATATAGGTTGTTGAAATCTCAAAACTAGATTCAATCTATCATCCTCCCTACTCCATCATATTATTCATACTCTATCATATTATTCAACAATAAAGCAATACAAGAGTTACAATGAATACCTCTGAAGCATCAAGCCCTCCAATGCATTCCTATGTGTACAAGCATGAATCAACACATCCCATGCCATGCTTCACAAATGCACTCCTCAGAAAGGCTCGATAATGACAACCCACTCTCACAGCCAACCTAAACCACTACACACGTGTTTGCTTTTATAGTCACAATCTCACACAAAATACAACTAGTGGTAAGGTAAAACCACATACCAAAAAACCATGTGAATACAAAAACATTGACCGCTTATTTAATATTGGGTACTAAGACATCACTTTATTTAATATTTCTCCAATATTAAATTATTATCACATGTCTTCCACACATTAAATAATAATACAATGTTACAATACAACATCAAGTGGTCCCTAAATAATTATCTAGTGTGATTAACCACACCACCAAGGTGCATCACAACTAAATACTTATTTAATTACAACATTATGATAAATCAATTTTATGCAATGGTGTACAACACCATATACCAACAATCTACACTACCTATGCCTGCAATACTTGAACCTGAGCCTATAGCACCTATATCTACGCTTGGGGACCCTATCTTGCATCCTTAGCCTCCTCCTCCATGACATCCATAATAACATCCAGGATGGGGACATCATGTAGATCCTCTCCCACAATCACTGCATCCCTAGCAGTCTCCTCTGTGGCTCTTCGACTCATATCTCCTCACCTACCACCTCTTGCTCCACATCTACCTCCACATCTACCTCCATCTCTCCCTATTGCTTTGCCTACTACTCCTCCTGCTCTCTCTCCTCTATGATGGGTGGCATATGGTGGGGCATCCTCTGCATTGCTCATTAATTGCATCATCTAGCTTAGCCTAAATGACCTACTGCATATCTAAAATTTTGTCTAAAATTGCTTAAATTTATCTACTAGTCAAATGCGTCACACTATCCTTCATATGCATCGTACATGTCAATTGCAGTTCCATTTTGCACTTGCATCATTTTGTCACACTTTGACAGTTATGCCGCACCATCCTTCACATGTGTCGCACCACAACAATTGCGGTGTAGTTTACAGTTGCAAGTCAATTTTCACTCATTACCTAGCTAAAAGGATTGCATTACATGGCAACAATTGTGGTGCACTGAACCACATTTTTTGTGAATGCGATGATGGTTGTGGTGTACAAACTATACCACATTCGTTTGCCCTTTTTTAAGCCCTAAAATCTATGCTAAAATGAAAAAATCACAAGGTTTGGATACATACCGTCGTGCCTGAGCCCTCCTCACGTCCATGTGTCTATACTCGATATCCACGGTGTGCAACAACTGGTCCAAGTGAAATTCTGGTAGCAGCTTTGCAGGAAATCCTAAACCAGAGCTCCTAATCTCCTATAGCAAAAGTGCACAAATGACCTAATTTTCACCCCCTAGGGCATATTTATAACTTAATTTGATCTAATGAGTTGCTACCTTCATAACTGGCCACATCAAGTTTTGTCTTTGAACCCACATATTAGGTCCTAGATCAACTTTTAAGCCAATTTTTTCATCGCCAATGCATTCACGCCTATCAAATTAGCTTATCGATAAACCTGCCAAAATTTTTGGAATTTTTTGAAAATTTGTCAATTTTTTCGAGGGGTCATAATCTTATCCTGCTTCCACCAGGGTACACTAGGGCATATCTTGTGCTGAATTTTCTTGATTATTCTTTGACAGAATGCTCAAAATCACATTATGTTAAAGAGGAGAAAAATGTAAACATTGAAAAATGTCTCGAGCTTGCAAGCAACATTTTATCACTAATTTGCCTTCTTCCTTGCATAATGTCATTTTCCTCTATTAATTAAATTATTCTTAATTATTTAATTAATTCACTATATCTTATTCCTCTCTTGATTAATTTAAATAAATATCAATTTTATTTAAATTGTGTCGCTAATTATCCTTTTTTTCTTCTATAATTAAACAAATTGTTATTTATTTGATTACTTATTTCCATTTTCCTCTATACTTAGATAATAATTTTTATTATGTAATTATTCATTAGCCTTTTATTTCCATAATTAAATAAATTTTATTTATTTAATTATTTATCCTATTTTATCTCCATAATTAAATAATTATTTATCATTTTCCTCTTTCTCTTTATTAAATTATTATTTTTAATTATTTAATATTTAGCATTCCACCTCTTCTTCTATAATTAAATGATATTTTTATTATATAATTATTCATCTCAACATTCCATAAATTAAATAATACTTTTTATTATTTAATTTATCTTTTTCCTAGCTAAATCCTAAATCTCAACCAATTTCTTGAGTTTTGGTCCATCCATTCCTATCCTTGTCTTAATCGGCCTCATCCATTGATCATGATACATCATCATCTAATCCTATCCCTTCATTTAAATTGGGATTTCTATAAAAGCAAGCCATCATCTTCATTTGTCCTTTAACCATAATCTTTGAAGTTTTTCTATCAAGAGATCAAGCTACCAATTGTCAACATCAAGCTCATTGAGCATATCACATACTACAAATTTGAGAACAAATAAAGTCAAATGGAGATGATTCAACTATGACATATAAATTGAAGCTTATTGGTTTATTATTGTGATTTCTATGTTCATTTGTGCTTCATTATTTGATTAGGGTCTTATTGCTTGAACTAGGTAGTTTTGTGGTTGCTATCAATGATTGATGCTTATTATCTTGAATTTTACCCTATCTACAATATGCATAAGAATTTTATGTTGGTGTTGCATCAAGTGTGAATCAAACCTGTATGGTGTGCTTACAGTGCTTGTGTGCATTAGTATTTGTGGCATTTTATGTCATTAAGTCGCATATGTTCGATTGATTTATATAGAACGTAAATAAGTTTAATTGAAATTATTAGAGCGTAAATAAGTTTAGTTGAAATTATTATTGAATGTTATGTATGTCATTGAGCTTTGTGCATAATACTCACCATGGTGCATACACAAGGATAATTTTGATTAAATTTGTATGATGTGCAAATATAAATTAGGCTTTTGCATGTATGGAATTGACATGCACACGCATCCTTGTTTATATAGAACTTATATTTTTTTATTAAAGCTAAAATAGGTTTTGATGGGACCCCGAAAGCTAGTACAAACAGATTTTACAAGGACCCGAAACTCGAACAAAGAGAGAGTTGCCTAAAATAAAAGACATAGACCAACAACAACCAAAACAAAAACAAACATAAAAAGAAAGACAAGAATACATGAGCTGCACGAAAAAGGTTTTGAAGGGGCCTTAAATCCTTTTACAAATGGGTTTTGACAGTGACCTTAAACCCTTAGATATGCTTAAGCACCACCTAAATCAGCCAAGTGTCAACAAATCAACCACTTAGAACATCCAAATATGAGCCCAAGAACATAGAAAAACTTAGGGGAGAGACCACTAATCCAAGAGTTAAAATTTGTAAAATATTAGCTTCTGTGCAACACCAATCCATACGCACAACATCCACTTCCCTACAAACCATTCCACCCAAACAACCAACCCAACCTCCACCTCTAAAGGAGAGGATTACCCTCTATAGGAGAGGATGAAGAGAGACCCCTTACCACCAAAGCCACGACTCTCCAACCCAAACAAGCTCCACCTCAATAGGAACCAAAATAAGGGAGGAGATCTTCCTTCCAATCCAACAACATCCATCTCCACCTCAATAAAAGATGGTTCCTCCTCAAGAGGAACAATCTCCCCCTCAACAGGAGACACCAACTGAGAAATCCAATGGAAAGAAACTTCAAAAGAAAGGGGTAACCCAACATACCTTAGCATCACAAGCATCAGGTACCAGTAAGAAGAAGCAGAAAACACAACAATCAGCTCACAAAACTGGGTCCAAAAAAAGATAATACGAATATCCCAGCCAACAGCAAGCTAGTACCAATCAGAACATAGATCATTAACTAAAAAACATAGAAAGCCTTCTACCAATAAACAATAATACCCCATTTTTTCCTCATAAGATTCATAACCACAAAGGAGGCCACACCAACTTCTATAAACCATAAAGAATATTGGGTTAATAGAGAACCCAACAACCATTCATTAGAAAAGCAGTCAAAATACAATAACTTGCAATCCACAAAATGCTGTAGAGAGAGCCCAAGAGGGAAAGGGGAAATAGTGTAGAGAAGAGTCAGAGAAAAATCTAAAACAAGAAGCATACCATCCACCCTAACATGTCAATCAGAGCTAAAAATAGACAATTCCAATGATAAAAAACCTCGCAAAGAACCTGAAGCACACACTAACAAGGCTTTGTCATAACCCAAGTAGCCAACAAAACATGAAGAAGAAAACCAACAACACCAATGCAACCAACCACACCTAGCACCACAGAGAATCTAAAAGCCAGCTAGAGACAAAGCAACAAAAACCCCATAGGCTACCATCCACAACATGCAACAGAGAGATCCCAGGGGGTCAAGGGGGAACAAAGCAAAGAAAAATTAGTGAAAAGGCCAACACAAGAAGGACCCCATCCACCTCAACGCACTGACCAAAGCTAAAGATAGACCATTCCACTGATAAAACTCCCACAAAGGGCCCAAAGAACCCACCAACAAGGCTAACTTGTAGCCCAAAAGAAGCACAAGCATCCAACAAAATGTGACGAACCCAAACAACAACCCCACCCAAGAAACCAGTTGCAACCCAATAACATAGAAAAAATAAAAGCCAACAACTGAAACCAATAAGCCAACAAGCTATATCGAGTAACAGAAAAAGCCCAGGAGAGCAAGGGGAAACAATGCAGAGAAGATTTAGGGACCGGGCCAAAAAAAGAAGCACACCATCTGCCCCAACACATTGGTCAGAGCTAAAGATAGACTAAGCCACTACAAAAACCCCTACAAGGAGCCCAAAGTACACACCAACAAGGCTTTCCCACAACCCAAAAGTAGCAAAAGTAGCCAACAAAAAGTGGAGAAGCAAACTTGCAGCACCAACCACACAACCAGTTGCAACCCAAAAATCCAATCACCTTTGAATGACAAAGCAGCTGAAAGCCAGAAGCCATCCATCTACGTCATCATTATCTGGATCAGATTCTCCAGCGCCCTCTCCCTTCAAATCTCCACTCCCACCGCCGCTCTCCATTGAACGTTAATCTTTGACTATATGGAACTTATGTTATGATTACATCACATGTGAATTTGATGAGGGCTACACCACCCAAACCACCCAAAACACAATAATAGATACCAACACATAAGATGCGAGATAGAAATTAACCCACTTTCAATTATTTAAAAAAATATGAAATTATAGATTCAAAACTTACATGCTACAACTTCATGGGCTTGATTCATTACAACAAAATCAACTCTGAAAGACAAAACTATTATTCGGAGCCACAATCTACACTAATGGAACCACCTTCTACAACCCCACTTAACCCTTTTATTTAACCCAATAACTACCCTAGAATGTTCTAGAAAGTTCAACTTTCCCTTTTGTTTTGGTGTCAAAATTCCCACCGTTTGATTTTTGGCCTAGGAAGAAAATTTTAATGAAATTCACTTCTTAGAGGACCAACTTCGCGGGGCTATAACTTTTGATCCGGGTGTTTGGTTTACTATTATTGCATATCATTGGAAAGCTCTCGACAAGATCTACAACATGCAAACCCATCGTAGGTCGGTTTGGCCACTTTTCAAGCTATTTTGGGGCCTCTAAAGTTTTATATTTGAATTTGAAGATGCACTGGAGAAATTTCCTAGGATGAAAACTTTAATTTCTCCCAAACTATTCAGGGTATTGAGGTGATTCTTTCGTGATCGAAAATGCTTTTCAGCTCTGCTCCTTTGGGTAAATTTTCAAGTCCATAGGAGCCTATTTAGGCTGACTTACTAAAAATAGTAAGTGATCACTTTTCGTTATTTTTGACTCCGAACTGTCTTATGCCCCTTAAGTGCCATGATGGAACTCAAAACAACTAAAGAAAATAAATAAAACAATTTTTTGGGTGATGCAAGATTGCCCTGCACCGCTGGATGCTCCTGCATCAAAATTGAATTTGATAGTGTACCTCTCTCATGCTTGTGTGTTGTAGGATATAATGGAATTTTTATCATCGAGTTATATGTAATTTATTTATATGTCATGCATATGGGGATAATTCGTATTAAGGTTGTATTACGTCCCTAATGTCTATATGCAATTGATTTGTATGTCATGTGTGTTAGGATAATTCATATTAAGGTTGTATTGTGTGACCAATCTACATATGTGTATAAATATTTTTTGTTAGTGTTGCATTAAGTGTGAGTCAAACTTGTATGGTGTGCTTAGAGTGCTTGTGTGAATTAGAATTGGTGGGAGTTATGTGATTAAATCATATATACATGATTATTTTATACAGAATGTAAATTGATTTAAATCATGTAATGGTTGAATGTTATGTATGTTAATGATTTTTGTGCATAATAATCTATATGGTGTGTACTTAAGGTTATTTTTTTAATAAATTTTTATGATGTTCTCGGTGTGCTAATTATAAATAGGCTTTTGCATGTATGCACTTGATTTATATGCACATTCTTGTTTATTTGGAATTTATGTTATGAATACATTATATGTATAAATTGAATTTGCATGTTGTAGGTCATGTGCTTGTATGCATGAGGATTTAACGGTATTTATAGTATTGAATTATATGTGATTGATTTGTGTGTACATTAGGATAAATCATATTAAGCTTGTATTGTGTGCTCAACGTGTATGTGTATACAAATTTTGTGTTAGTAATACATCAAGTGTGAGTCGAGCTTGTATGGTGTGTTTAGAGTGCTTGTGTAAATTAGTATTGGTGGCATTATGTCATTATGTTGTATGCTTGTGATTCATTCAATAGGAATATAAATTATTCTAGTTAAAATTATGGTTGAATGTTCATTGCGTTTCATGCAAAATAATCTACATGGAGTGTAAAAAGGGCCAAATGTGCTAATATTAATTAATCTTTGACATGTATGCAATTTCATGCAATGATTACATTGTGTATGAATTGAACTTGTATAATGTACCTTGGGTTCTTGTGTGCATTAGATTGCATGATATTTATATCATTGAGTTATATGTGATCAATTTGTATGCCATGTACATGAGGATAATTCATATTAAGATTGTATTGTGTGTCCAATGTGTATATTTCCATAAGGATTTGATCTTGGTGCTGCATCAAGTGTGAATAAAACTTGTATGGAATACTTAGAGTCTTAGCATTTGAGCCATTTATGTTATTAGGTTAGATACATGTAATTATTTCATATGGAATGTAAATTGGTCTGGTTCATATTATGGTTGAATTTTATGTATGTCATTGAGTTTTGTGCTTAATACTCTCCATGGCATGTACATAGGACTAATTTTCATTAAATTTGTATGGTGTGCTAATTTTAATTAAGATTTGGCATGTATGAAATTAAATTATGCACACATCTTTGTTTATATAGTATTTATGTTATGTTTACATCACATTTGTGAATTGAATTTATATGGTGTACATTGTGTGCTCATGTGTATGATGATTTAATGGTATGTATATCATTGAGTTTTATGTAATTGGTTTCTATGTCATGTACATGAGGATAATTCACATTAAGGTTGTATTGTATGGTGTTGGTGTTGCATCAAACATGAATCAAATTTGTATCATGTGCTTAGAGTGCTTGTGTCCATCGGTATTGGTGGATCATTAAGTCATGCATGTGATCGATTCATATGGAAAGTAAATTTCTCTAGTTCATATGGTTGAATATTATGTATGTCATTGAGTTTTATGCATTTAATACTCACCATGCCACATACATAGGGATATTTGTTATTAAAGTTGTATGGTGTGCTTGGTTTGCTAATGTGAATTATGCTTTGACATGTAAACACATCTTTTCTTATATGTATTTTATCTTATGATGAAATCTATGAATTGATGTTAATGGTGTACCTTGTGTGCTTGTGTGCATTATTATTTGTGGAAATTTATGGCATTAAGTTGTATATGTGTGATTGATTTATATGGAGTGTAAATTGGTCTAGCTCATATTATGGTTGAATATTATGTTTGTCATTGAGTTTGGTGCATGCTACTCTTCATGACACATAGGGTTAATTTTAGTTAAATTTGTGTGGTATATTACTATGAATTAGGCTTTGGAATGTATGCAATTGACTTATATATACATCCTAGCTTATATATAATTTATATCACAATTACATCACATGTGAATTTAATTTGTATGGTGCACCTCATGTGCTTGCATACATGAATAGAATGGTGTTTATATCATTGAGATATATGATTGATTTGTATGCCATGTACATGAGGATAGTTTATATTAAGGTCTTATTATGTGCATAATGTGTATATATGCATAAGCATTTTATACTGGTTTTGCATCAAGTGTGAATCAAACTTGTATGGTATTCTTAGAATGCTTGTGTGCACTAGTATTATTGGAATTTATGTGATTGATTAATAGGGAATGTAAATTGGAATGGTTGAATGTTAAAGTTGTATGGTGTGCTAATGTGAATTAAGTTTTGACATATATACAATTGAATTTTATACACATATTTGTTTATTTAGAATTTAAGGTATGATTACATCACATGTGTGAGTTGAATTTGTATGACACACCTCATGTGCTCGTGTGCATTAAGATTGAATAGTATTTAGACCAATGTGTATATGTATATAAATAAGGATTTTAGGATTTGGTACATGTAAATATCCTTGTTTAGTATAGCTTTTATGTTAGTGTTACATCGAGTGTGAATCAAAATTGTATGGTGTTTTCAGTGTGCTTGTTTGCATTAGTGATTTGGTATTTCAAGAAAAAAACATACACAATTCAAACTAGAAGCTTGTACATATCTACCTAATGGACTATGGAAAACCCATGACAAAAAATTATGTCATTTAGTCACATGCATATGATTTATTCATATGGCATATAAATGGTTCTAATTGATATTATGGTCGAATAACATGTATCTCATTTGGTCACGTACATAGTAATTTTAATGAAATGTGTAGGGGGATAATTTGTATTTAGGTTGTATGAAATTCCTAGTATGTTAAATTTAATTAGGATTTAACATGTATGTGATTAATTTGTGTACACACCCTTGTTATGTATCTATTGCAATGGGGGCATGTGGCTCTGGTAGTTTTGATGGTTCTGGTGGTGGTTCCACTCATCTTATCTCATTGCCTAATCCTATTTTGAACACCTAGTTGTAGAACATGGGCCAAATACAAAACTAGTTGGGAAGCTTGTCTAAAGCCAACTCTTAGCCCATTTTTCAACCCTTCTTTCATCATAGTCATTTGTCAATAGAAATTATAAATTATCCTATCCCCCAGGGGATGGAGATTTTGAAGTTTAAGAAATATGGTGGTAAGGGAGATCTTCAAATGCACGTCTCGACATGGAATTCCATGTGTACAAATTTATTTCACCATGATGCATTAATAGCTATGTTTTTCCCTAGTTTTCTTAAGGATACAACCCTTGAATGGTACTATTCTTTACATGACAATTCCATATTCTCGTTTGATTAGCTCATGAATCAATTTCTAAGATGATTCCAGGAAAACATTGGGCCAGAGATGGCTTTCTCAAATCTTGTCTGGTGTAATCAAGGAGAACATGAAAATATAACTAGTTTTATAGCTTACTATTAAGCATCATTTTCACAAATCTCTTATCCTTTTCCTAACTGAGATATCCAAAAGGTTTTCATTAGTAACCTATAGAGGTCTTGCTAGGAGAAATTTTCCTTCATGAAATTTCCTTCTTTTGCACATAGGTGTGTCGCATTGCAAGAGTATTAGTAGACGATTACTCAGTTCAGGGGATCTTCCTCGTGCTCTCATCCTGAGGGTAGGTCCATAGTGTCGATCTCTAGAAAAATAAATACCATTGTGAATGTGGTCTCTTTATCTAACGACAAGGATCTCAAATGCAGTAGGTACTTTACAAAATTATCCAAATCACATTCTATTATTTTAAGGAAATTTTTGAAAGATAAAGTCTTGACTTTACCATATCCTTGACCTCTTACTGAGCCCTACCTTGACTGTTATAATGAGCATACATTTTTCTAGTACCATTGAGTTCATAGACATTCAATACTAAAATATTTATGCACATGCATCATGAGATTCAGGGTCACATCAATGATAGTACTATCCATCTTGATGGGAAAAAATAGAATGTTAAAAAGTCTTTGGCGAAGACCAACAATGAATTACAAATTTACATCGATCTATTTCCATCTCATTCTATGAACTTAGTTTTCAAACCTTTCAGTTCCACTGAGTTTTTTTCTTTCGGAGTACATAAACATGGTTTCATTTATACACATTCCTTTTTCCTAGCCTGCAAATGGGTCACCAAATATAACTTCCACATCATAGAATTTACCTATGAAAAAAGAGCCTTCTCCCTTGTATATTCCCACTCATGCCAATGAGAACATTGTGACCTCTGTCCTAGTGGACCCCATGAGCTAAGTGAATGTCATAATGGAGGAGACTCTACTTATAAACTTTCTACATAGGGAAGAATACAAGGAATCGAAGACCACTATACGTACACATGATGGACCATCAATACCTCCTCTTAGTTCTATTTATCTTTCAATCTTTGTAGGACCTAGGACCATAGATACTTCTTTTGTTATAATTTTAAAGTTAGATTTATTCAATGTGAAACCACACATTTAGTGGCTAGTTTCCAAGAATGGAGCTGTTTTGATAATTCATAAATGCCTTAATTTTTCTTATGAGGGCTCTATGCACGTAGTGCATAACACTGGTTACAAACCACTAGTATCGCATGGGGGATTCTTGTTAGATCACTTTTGGACTAACCCAGTCGAACCTCTTCCTCCAAGGACCAACTTGCTATATCATGCCTATCTCAAGTATAAGACTAGGGGCATAGTGCCAAAGGTGACCTATCCAATTTCTCCCTATGCCATCTGAATAAAAGGTTCCATGATTACACATTAGCAAGCTGTCTCCTCCTCTAAAAAAGGGGGGAAGGGGAAGGTTGCTCATGTCCAAGATTCTTCCTCTTCTTCTACTCCATATGTTTCTACTTCTCTCCCCACTTTGGCACCTTTAAAATTTAAATATATGCTAATACTATAGATCATGTAAAGTAAATCACTATCAGAGATACATCATGTGTAACAAGTCAATAAGACATATATAACTTAGATAGGTGTTGAAGCACATGGACTATAGATAAAAATATAGGCATATAAGATTAACCCTAGTATGAAATTTAATGGTAAGGTGAAAATGGCCCTAGAGGTGCAATATAAGTGGTATGAAGAGGTATGGTTTCCCCAATGTGGCTCTTAAAACATGGTAGTCATGTGATAACATATGATCTAGGATAAGAAATGTATGATGCCCCCAATGTGGTAAAGGTAGCTCTAGCAACATAATAAAGCATGCAAGCATAAGATGATATGGAGAAATTAAAATTGCATTCAATGTAATATTATCCATTGTGTTGTCCATTTCTTATAACACACTATTATCCAATTTTATCTACTTCCATGATTACTATGATCCATCTTCATTCACTCCTTGCACACATTTCAACACATTTGATCATATTCTTGCCATATTTACACTTATTCACATACATACCTTATTAACAAATTATATTTTCAACATTCATCCTCTATTTAAAGATAGTCATTTATGTGGCACACAAGATCTATCAATCATGACATTGATCTTAGCCAAAAATAAAAAATATCAAATGAAATTGATACATGTATTTTCATAGTTGTTGGGAGCTTATATGATACACACTTGTGAAATGAGTTATTACATGCCTTGGTATTTAAAGAAATTCATTTGAGAATTAAATGTCATCTACAAATTATCATTCTTTAATCAATCATTCACATTAAGTAGAAGTTGTTTTAGGAATACTTGGAATTCAAGATTCAAAAGACCAATACATTGCATCATAATCAACATCTAATAACTTTCCTATTATCTATCAATGTTTGTTATGATTATAATATCAATTTAATTAAAAGGGTTGACTTAGGAGAACTTTAACCTTATGATTAAGTGTTCTCTCTGAAGTTGTTTTTAAATAAATTACCAATCCTTAATAATCAATAAGGAGTAGAGAATTTAGTGAATCAAATATCATAAGTGAACAATTTATGAGATTAGACTACACATTAGGGTAAGATCATCATAACATATGATTAATCCACAATTTTGGAATCAATACTAGGGTAATTATAATTCAACACAAAATTCTAGACAATGAATATCTCCTAAGTGGAATCGTAGTTACATCAAAATTTTATCATACCCAACTATCATCAACTCAATTTATAGAATATTTAGATATTTAGTATTAAAATAAAATTTCCAAGTAACCTAAATAACATAAAGAAAAGTCTTTAGTATATGACTAACGTCATTAAAAGGTATATTTTTTTTATGAAAACTAAATATTAATTTTTAACATTATTAATATATTCACTAGAAAAAAATATTCAAATAATTATGAATACAATTTGAAAAACATGAATTATGTGTAACACATAATTTTATATATAATAATTTGTTATCCTAACATATTTAAAAGATTTTTTTTAAATATATAAAATATTTTGAATGTATTCAATTATGAAATTATGAAACTTTATAAAAATTAAATACATTCAATTTTTAAAATATGAAATTTTATAAAACTAAACTTACATTTTATTCAAAATAATTCTTTTCTATTAATTTTCTTTAATTTAAAGGATTATTTAAAATCTTATACATAAGATTTAAAATTTTATTTTAATTATTTTTATCAAATGTTTAAAAATTTACACCAAAATATGGTTAAGGACAAAACACAAATTCCAAATTTCGTTCACTTACGCCCGCAAAACTCTTAAATTTTTCTACCAAAGAAGGCACTACAAGAAAGCATACAACTTTTGACCAGTCATAAACTATAATTATTTTAGTTAGATAACTAAATTGCTTAGACCATCATGGTCAAGTTGGAGACATGGAATCCACATCTTTGAGGTAGACTTAAATAGTTCAACCAATCCCAAAATTAATCTAAAAATTTATATAAGTCACATGCCAACAATAACATATATATCAGTAGTAATCATAAGAACTATAAGAGAACAAATCCTAAGGGCTAGACCTAGTCCTTGGGGGCTCGTCTTAAACGACCTTTCCTACATATATAATTCACAAAAGGCATCGTAGTTCGACAACTGGACTTCAACCATCTCACCCATGGTTGGATAGCAAGGAATATAATCCACAAGGTTAAAAATAATGACCCTACCTCAATCACAATCCTAACCCTATACATTGATATACGGTAACTCGATCCTCTACTCAAATTAACATATGTCCCATATAAATTACATATTAAAGAGTGGGTACACAACCCTTTCTAAGTTCCATTACCCCAGACAGTTACACAGTCAGCTGCCACCCACTTAGGTGAAGCCGAGGATCGAGGACCTAGGTAAGGATGTACTAGAGAAATATGGAACATCTAAATAAATTCTCATGCTTGCACAAACAATGTCACAAGCCATAGCAAGTCACAAAATACAGTTAAGGTGGCACTAATAGGTATTCACAAAATAGGAGAATTCACTTCTTTGTGAGTTGGATAATCATTTGCAGAACATAGTTTGGCCCTATCTTAAGGTCAATTTCACCATAAATTAGTTTAACAATAATACAATGGTATCAATTGTGTCATATTAATAATTGACTTCTCAATAACTATTTAATGATATATGATTATCATATCGATACTTTTCAAATCAATAAGTGGGGAAAAATATAATGATTAGAAGAATCCATAGATATATAAAGAAACACTAATTCATAACATTTTGACCACCAAGAACATTGCATTAACATATCAAATCATTGACTTGAGATAACCACTTAATTCCTATATGAAAAGATAGTAATATAACAATCATCTAAGGATATGGTATATAAGACTAGATGGGTTGAACATTATAATTATAAAAAAAAAATCCATTTTATTCAAGGTAATCACTCTATTATTAGCTAAGACAAAATAAAAAGGTAACGACAATCTTAACTAACATATCCCTTTATATCAATTAAATGATACCTAAGTATAATGCATCCCAAATTGATTCCAATATGCTAGGTGTTATAACCGATAGGTTTATACATGCCTCAATGAACAACTATAGCCTCCTCCTTCTTGGAATACAACCATAATTAATATAAATATATTCCACTTCATCATAGGAGTGTATAGCAAGATAAATTTTATCTATCTTATCAACCCTATTCTTCTATTTGACTTGCTAGTTTGCTCTCGTCTATTTTATTTTATTATTATTATTATTAGTATTATTATTATTATTATTATTATTATTATTATTATTATTTTACGTTGAAACACTCTATTGCAATGCAAGGATTATGCTTCTAAAACCAATTAAAGGACTAAAGAAAGTGCTTAAATATGAAATCTTACATTTCTAGAGAATAGTTATTTCTTTTGCATGATATCTTCAATTTAAAAGCTTATATAAGAAAGATGATCTTTGACACCCCATAACCCCAAGCTTGTCCATTAAAATTCATCCAAGATCATTATAATAATATATAATCCCTTGCAATATTTATGATATTTTTTCGCAAACTACCTAGATGACATCAAGTTTAGATCTCCAAAGTACGATATAAAAGAATGCAAAAATTATAATTATGCATAATATTAATTACCATGCAAATGATAGGATTTATTTTTGTTAAAATAACTTTCATATAAATTACACAATAAAAAAGCAACATTAAAATAAAATTGTCTTAATTTCAATAGCTAGTTATCACTTAATTAACACAATCCTTTAAAATCAATCATTTGAGGTTACACCATTTAATATCTAGAAAATAAAGGTCAGACTGATGACACAAGTCATGCAAATTTATACTGTACACTAAATGTAATTTGTTGTGGAGAAGAATGCAATAAGCCTAGAATGTGGGGTCGATCATTGAGTAGAACATTTCCGTGAAAAGTCCATTTTATTGGCTTAATCGTATAGGCTTATTTAATTCAACTTAATTTCTTTTATGTGGACCTTTACAATTGTTAAAAAAAATATTAATATTCATCTCGTCATTGAAATGCATTCTATCATTTCAGAACCAAATGATCCACATTTTGATTGTGTCACCGGCTTATGTATTATACCTCTTAAGGTTTGGGGATTAACTTCAACCATTCTCTACAGCATAACAATTCAATGGACAACAAAACTGAAAGGAACTTTTGGATCTTCACTGTCTTGTATACTGTAAAATTAATTAGTATGGCCTAATATAGGAGACATTAGGATGTATTAAGTTATGTGAGGTGTTGTTACTCTTCATAAGCAGCCGCCAGGGCATTTTAGAATTCTTTCCTGCACCAAGCATATTGGTGTATACTATCCTAAAGATATAAATTGCTGACAGTCCAACTATTTCCCTTGAATTTGTGGAGGATCATTGATCATGGTTGCTAGATGCATGAAGCTAACTATGGCCACGTTTGGCATGGATGGACCCTAGGTAGATATGTACGAGAAGTGTGGATGGATAACAAAACATGTGAGCTGTTCGATAGGAGGACTCAAAGAGATACAGTCTAAAGGGCTGCAATCAATTGTAGGATATGAACAAAATAGATTTGTTGACTAGGCTTTAGAACTCTAAAGAAAATGCAATTGGCAGGTGTAAAGCTAAACTCTACAACATTATTACGTATGCAGAATGTGGAGCATAGACAATCCACATGAGTTGTTTGACAGGATGCCTCAAAGAAAGTGATCCCATAGAATGCAAGAATTCCAAGATATGCACAAAAATAGATTTGTTTAGAGGCTTTTAGAAACTTTCAAGCAATTACAACCAACAGTCGTACAACCAAACTCCACAACCTTTCTGAGCATCCCCTCTGCCTGCGCCAAAATGGAAGCTTTGCAACAAGGTATGATCATCCATCAAATCATAAAGGGGAATTTTTTTATCAGATGTTACAGTAGTAACTGTTGTCATATTCATGCATGCAAAATGCAAAGCATAGACAAGGCACATGAATTGTTTGGCAGAATGCGATTTGTAAAATGTGGCAGCATAGACAAGGCACGTGAACTATTTGACAGAATTCCCAAAGAACGGGGTCTCATAGAGTGCAATATTTGCAGGATATGCATAAAATGGATTGGTTGAAGAGGCTTTAGAAACTTTAAAAAAAATGCAACTCAGTAGGTGTAAAAATAGATTTTACAACCTTTTTCAGCATCATCCCCGCCTGCGCTAAAATGGAAGCTTTGCATCAGGGTATGAACATTTTTATAAGGTAAACAACTACCCCGGTAAAGATGCATGTGCCACGCAGGAATATAGACATATGTATTGGTTACACAATGACCACACTTTTATTTTGTTTTGAGCGTTTCCCCAAGAGGGCCTGAGAATGTTTACTATCTAATATAATAGAGTCTGTTAGAGCTGAAGCCCAACAATCCTTTCTGATTTCCCTCCAAGTACGTGGCTTTTCACATTTAGTTTCAGCTGAATGTTATTTGTATTATGTTTATATATTGGAGAATGTTTTTGATAAAAGGGTAAAACAGGTTTTACAGGGACTGAAACCACAAAGTTTACAAAATAGCAAAAAGAACACCAAAGTTCCACAAAAAAAAACAGCTGCCTGAGAAAAAACCAGCAGCAACCAAACTAAAAGGACCAGAAGGGTTAGGAAAGAAGGGACAACAGAGAAAGCACACAGGAAACCCCAACCATTACTTCAGAGACCTAAGGACAGTTTATATATTGGAGAATGTTTCTCTGCTGCTATATCGATTATTCAAACAAAAGTAATAATAAATTCCTCTGCTTAGTGTGGACGTAGCCAATTTATTGGTGAACCACGATAAATTGGTGTCTCATTCTTTTGTGCAATTACTCTATTTTTCTGCATCTTTGTTATTCGTTCTTCTTTCATTTACAATTGGTATCAGAGCTGTATGGTGACGGTATAGCTGATTGGGAATTCAGTGTTGAATTTTTGGATTTATGGAGGAAGCCAAGATAGAGAAATTCTCAGGTCAGAATTTCAGTCTGTGGAAGGTGCAAATGGAGTCATTGCTGATAAAACAGGACCTCTCACTCACGCTTGAAGGGAAAGCAAATAAGCCAAGTTCGATGGCAGATGAAGAGTGGGCGAAGTTGGACAGGAAGGCAAAAGCTACGATTTTCCTCTCGCTATCCAGTATCGTATTGTTTAATGTTTCTACAGAAAAGACTTCGAAGGAATTATGGGACAAACTTTCTTCGATGTATGAGATGGCTTCAGCCTCTAATAAGGTGTTTATCATGAAAAAAACTTATAACCTGAATATGAAAGAAGGTGGAATTGTATCAAACCGTCTTAAAGAATTTAACACATTGGTTACTCAATTAGTTTCAGTGGGCATTAGTCTGGATGACGAGATCAAGGCAATCTTATTGCTATATTTGTTGCCTAACAGTTGGGAAGGTGTTGTAATGGCTGTGAGCACTTCAGTTGCAGCCAAAAATAAATTGAACTTTGATGATGTAGCAGCTATAATTCTCAACGAAGATATCCGAAGAAAGAACCAAGAAATTTCTTCCGACGAAGCTCTAACTGTTGTTAGTAGAGGAAGACCTGGGCATAAAGGCAAAGACAATAATAGGAGAAGATCAAAATCTGCTAAAAAGGTCTAACTCCAGAGGTAGAATTGGCGACTGTTGGTTTTGTGGTAAGGCCGGTCACACTAAAAAAGATTGTTATTCTTATAAGAAGGCACAAGAGGAGGTTAAAAACAGTGAAGCTAATGTTGTCTATGAACATGATGATAGTGTATTGGTTTGGTCCGTAAGTGAAATCACTTAAGATTTGTGGGTTTTAGATTTGGGCACATCTTTCAATGCTACCTCTTGTACAAATGCCTTTTCTAATTATCAAGAAGGACAGTTCGGGAATGTTTACTTGGGGGATAACAAATCTTTGGAGATTATTGGTAAAGGTGATGTTATCTTACAATCCAATAATGGAAGCCCATGGTTTTTGCAAGATGTTCGACATATTCAAAAATTGAAGAAGAATCCGATTTCTATAAGCCAACTTTTTTCACAAGGCTGCAATACTCTTTTCTTTCCAGATTCATGGAAAGTTACTAAGGGTTCCCTGCAGATTGCGAAAGGAGATAGAGTGGGCAACTTATATGTTTTTGAGAATGACTCTCAAGTGGGACCTGCTATGGCACTAACGGACATCGAGACCATACTTTCGCACCAACGACTTAGACATATGAGTAGGAAAGGCCTTGAAGTGATGGTCAAAAGAGATCAATTACCGGGTTTGAAATGAATGGATTTTGATTTTCGCCAACATTGTCTTTATGGAAAACAAAAGAGGGTCAACTTCTTGAAGACGTGACGTGCAAAGCATACCTCACCTTTGGAGCTTGTTTATTCAGATGTATTTGGACCGACTAAGCTAACCTCTCTTGGAGGGGCCATCTATTTTGTAACTTTCCTTGATGACTGCACTAGGAAGGTCTGGATTTTTATGCTTAATGGGAAATCTAAAGTCTTTAGTAAATTCAAATTTTTTAAAGCTTTAGTTGAGAATCAGAGTGGACATAACATCAAATGTTTGCAAACAGATAATGGTGGTGAATTTTTCTCACTAGAGTTTGAAATTTTTTGTGCTGACAATGGTATTGGTTGAATCAAAGTTGTTCCTTTTACACCTTAAAAAAATGGGGTTGTAGAAAGGTGAAATAATTTTTTTTTGGAACGAGCACGATGTATGCTTTCAATGCTGGATTGGGAAAAGAGTTTTGGGCTGAAGCTTGCCGTACGATAGTTTAATTAATTAATCATAGCCCTTCATCTTGGTTAGATTTTGGTATTCCAGAGGAGGAGTGGCTTGGAAAGTGAATCTCTTATTCATATCTTCGGGTATTCAGATGTGAAGTGTTTTCTCTTGTTCCCAAGGAGAGTTGATCCAAATTGGATCCCAAATCATAAAATTGCATTTTTGTTGGGTATGGCGAAGATCAGTATGGATTCAGACTGTGGGATCCTGTCGCCAATAATATTATTCATAGCAGGGATGTGGTTTTCCATGAGCACATTTTTCTAGCTTTGCTAACACAAGCAATAGTCACGAAGGAATATGTGCCCTTCTTAGCATTTGAAAACACTCATTCACATGAGTCATCTGGAGGAAATTTGCAGTCTGGAAGAGTAGGTGGAACATCTTATTCCCCCACCTCTGTTTTATCCACTTCCCCTTTTGCGTCATCTCCTTTGATTTCAGGCAGTATTGATGGGGCAACGAGTGGAGGATTCTTCCCACATAGCTCCCCTCCTTCTTTCACTCCAGAGTATAACTCTCATATGGAACAACCTATTTTATTTTATATTCTCTGCAACCTTCAAACATTGCTCCGGATTCTCAAGAAATTACTGCATAGTCACAAGAAATTGGTGCGCAGTCTTTAAAATTCCCTGCACCGACTCTAGAGATTACTGCACAACCTCCTCTTCAAGCTATGCAACTTCTAAAACTTGTTGCGCAGCCTCTGCCAAGAGTCACACAACCTCTGCAAGGAACTTCACAGTCTTCACAAGGAGTTTGGGAGTACGCACAACCTACTCTCTTATATGCCACCTCCCTTTTGTGGTTCATCATTTCCCTTTGGAGATGGTTCTTCAACGAGGCATGAGATGGGAGGCTTTATTTCACAGCCACAACAAAATGTGCACGCACAAGGGACTGTGTAATTTGAGGATATTCAAAGGCAGAGTCTGAAAGATAATGTTCCTAACAGAGGTATTTTACAACATGAACTTGAAAATGTTCAAAGTCAATTACAAAAAATCCATTTGGAAGATTCAAATATGCCTGAATAGGGTTCCCACTTAAGGAGGTCTACCTAGGAGAGGAGACATCCTAAATTTACAGATTATGAATTGCTATTTTCAGAGGAGGCTGAGCCTGACCTTTTGATAACTGATCAATATGAACCAACTACTTTCAAAGAAGCTTGCAAGGCAATTGATTCTGCAAACTTGTAAGAGGTAATGCAAGATGAAATGAGTTCATTGCAAGCTAATAATACTTGGGATTTAGTGTTGCTTCCGCCTAATAAAAGACCTTTGAAGAATCGTTGGGTATACAAACTGAAAGAGGAAGATGCTGGCAAGAAACGTTATCATGCCAGACTAGTTATTAAGGGGTATGATCAACATAAAGGAATAGATTTTAATGAAATTTTCTCTCCAGTTGTGAGAATGAACACAATCCAAACATTTTTGGGTTTTGCCGCAATTTGAGATCTTCAACTTGACCAGTTGGATGTCAAGACAACTTTTCTACATGGTGATGTTGATGAGGAGCTGTATATGGAGCAGCCGAAAGGATTTAAACAACAAGGACAAGAACAAATTTATTGAAGGCTGAAGCACAACTTGTATGGGTTCAAGCAAGCCCCATGATAGTGGTATATTAAGTTTGATCATTTCATGATTGAGCACAAGTTTATTAGGTGTGAATCAGATCCATGTGTTTATTACTAGCAACTTCCTACTGGTGAGTTTTTTATTCTCTTACTTTATGTTGATGACATGTTGGTGGCCGGTAATAGCAAGAGGATTGTTTCTTAGTTGAGGGCACAATTAGCTACGTGGTTTTCTATGAAAGTTTTAGGTATATTAAGTTTGATCATTTAATTATTGAGCACAAGATTATTAGGTGTGAATCAGATCCATGTGTTTATTACTAGAAAATTCCTACTGGTGAGTTTGTTATTCTCTTACTTTATGTTGATGACATGTTGGTGGCCGCTAATAGCAAGAGGATTGTTTCTCAATTGAAGGCACAATTAGCTACGCGGTTTTCTATAAAAAACTTAGGTGCAACCAAGAAGATTATTGAAATGACAATCACTAGGGATAGACGAAAGAAGGAGATCATGTTGTCACAAAAGGTATACATTGACAAGGTTCTAGAAAGATTTTGTATGACTGATATGAAGGCTATTTCTATTCCTCTTGTTGCCCATTTTTGTTTATCTTTTGATTTGAGTCCGAAAACAAAAGAGGATAAAATTTTTATAGAAGGGATTCCTTATAAATTTGCAGTTGGTAGAATTATGTATGCCATGGTTTCAACTCGTCCCGACATTGCTCATGCAATGGGAGTTGTGAGTAGGTTCATGAGGAATCCTAGAAAGCCTCATTGGGAAGCAGTCAAATGGGTTTTAAGGTATCTTAAAGGTACTACTAATTATTCTTTATGTTTTGGTGGAAATAATGTTCAACTATAAGGTTTCACTGATTCTGATCTTGCTGGAGATTTAGACAAACGAAGATGTACTACTGGTTATGTTTTTATGTTTCTTGGAGTTGCCATTAGTTGGGTCTCAAGGCTGCAACATTCTGTTGCTCTTTCTTTTGCTAAAGCTGAGTATTTGACTCCGTCTGAAGGTGCTAGGGAGATACTTTGGTTACAACGATTGTTTAGTGATTTGAGGTGTCAACAAAGTGATTATGTTCTATTTTGTGATAGTCACAATGCCATTTTTATGGCTCACAATCATTCATCTCAGTGTTGTTCAAAACATATTGAAATACATGCTCATTACATCCGTCATGTAGTTGAAGAGGGCAAGTTAAAACTTGCAAAAATTGACACTAAGGTCAATCCGGTAGATATTTTCACCAATGTTGTTGGCAAAGAGAAGTTCGAATGCGCCGGGACTTCTCTTGGTCTGGTTAAGAAGAAGTGAAATATAATTTGAAGTAGGGGAATGGTTGATGAGTTGCAAGAACCATTGGACTTCAAGTGGGAGATTGTTAGAGTTGAAGCCCAACTGTCCTTTATGATTTCCCTCCAAATACGTGGCTTTTCACATTCAACTTCAACTGAATGTTATTTTTATTATGTTTATATATTGGAGAATGTTTCTCTGCTACTATATCGATTATTCAAATAGAAGTAATAATAAATTCCTCTGCTTAGTGTGGATGTAGCCAATTTATTGGTGAACCACGATAAACTGGTGTCTCATTCTTTTGTGCAATTACTCTATTTTTTTGCATCTTTGTTATTCGTTCTTCTTTCATTTAGAAGTTCACCTATTATTTTCTTCTAAAATATGCAATGAAAGAATATGAATTTAGGCGTGCGAAATGTAACATTTTAAGAAAAACCAGATCAAGGAATAAAGTAAAGGATGAGGAGGAATCGAAGTTCATACATTTGAAAATAATAATAAAGCCATGTGACTTGAGAGAGGTACATACTGTTGTTTCTTGTCAAGAAAAATTAGATATATTCGGCCCAAGCTTTTCCTATGGCTATTGTCATTCCCTCCCCCCACCTATTGACAAGAAAGAAGAAAGTCCACATATCTTTCTCCTGGCTAACTTTGCACCCGTCCCCTTGACCTCAAATGACTATCCCCATCTCCATAGTATGAAGGATGGATGATCTCCTTCATACTGCCTGAGTGCCTTCCCATCCTCCTAACCCCCCCATAAATGAGAATTTTTTTTATGCATTCATATTCATCTAGTTTCACTCACCTCGTGCTTGCTTCCCTGTAAAATCTCCTCTCCCATACTCTTTCATAATGACCTCTTTATGATTCCTTTACTCAAAGATTATAGCACCATTTTTTTTGACATGGCATATCTTGCAATTTCCTCAGTGATGCACAATATCCTCCATTCCCATTCTCTTGCATGCGTGAAGGTGAAGTGAGCTCAGAGTTTTGAACTTAATACTTTGTCAGAGATGATGCAACCCAAATTGTTTAACTCTTCGTCTTTCTTTATCTTTCAATTACTACGTCAGAATTTGGTTAAAGTTATTAATAAGATTTGACTACAAGGAATGAAAACATAACTTACTTGACCCTGAATTCATTGGAGGTTTTATAATTAATTTGATTTTTTTAACATGCATTTAATATTTTTAATACCCTTCTACTTTCAAGAAAAATAACCGCTTACTACCAATCTTGGATAAACTTAAGTTTGTTAACAAATTAAATGACATTATACGTGACTATTCATTGGTCAAAATAACATAGTTATATAAATTGATTCAAATTAAATATCCTTTGATATTATTTAAATTTCTTTTGTTTGTTATATTAAATACACGACACATTCTAGCTCTAGAGAGAACAACACTACATATGAAGGATGTTATGTCAAAGTTGACATTTCCAAATATAGAAGAATGCGTACAAGACTTTCAAATAACACGTTAATGCGTACAAGAAATTTGCACTACAATAGCATGAAGGATGTTATGACAAAGTTGACATTTCCTCAACAATATAGAAGAATCACCAAAATAAATAATAACCTATAGACTATTGTCCTCTCCAAACCAATTACAGGGTAATTAATCATATAGAGGATTTATAATCACCTTAGGTTAATATTCCTCCATGATACATGTTCCATCTTTGTTAATGAAATTGTCCTCTATATTGCAATACACGATGTGCAATCAAATTCATGAAATGAGGGTACAAGATATATTAATAAAACTTAAAAATTTGACAATCCTAATAAAGTCTCAAGAGGTAAATAAATGGTACCCTAAACAATCATTGCAACCCCGTATGATATTAACCACATATCAACACCTTAATGATGTATCACCACTACATAAGTTGCATGTTTCTCATTAGATCTAGATTACACAATTCATCAATTTAACTCCACATATTATCTATTAAGATATATACCAATGATACAAATAAAGTATTTGCAACTATGGAACAAAAGTGGTGAAGGATGCTATATTTAGCATGTCACATAATAAATTAAGTGGTACCAAGTTTAAGATTATGTTAGTAAGTAAATGCTCACCAAAAATGGTCGAAGGAGGCTATGCGTACGAGAAAAGAGTAAAAATATATTTGATTATTATTCTTTGGCATTATGTGTATGCATGACTTGGTGGGAACGACTGAATATCAATATTGCTTATCTCTAAAATATATGTCTTTTTATTTTATTTACTTTACTTTTAATAAAATATATTTTTATTTTTACAAAATTGTTAAATTGCTTGTATCTTTTTAATTGAAGTTGATTTCTATGATAGCTTTGTCAAATTTATCGACAAAGGAGATCTATTACTTTAGACTTATTTTATTTATTTTGCTTGGATTTATTTTATAGTTTTAATTATATATATATATATATATTTTAAAAGGTGCAATGCACCCATATTATTAGGGGTAAACACTTTTTTGACCGGAGCTATGAACCGGGTACAAGAAACCACAAGAAACAACCAAACCTGCGAGCACATTGGCCCAACGAAGGAACAAGGCTTGCGAGCACTTTGGCCCAACGGGGGTTTGAACCCTGGTGGCCATCACTACAACCAAGCGACTTGACCACCAAACCACACCCTTATCGGAAATTTTATTTTTTATATTACTTGAACATATAACGTATATTAATTTATGATTAGGTTATAAAAGGATTATAATACTGATTTTTTAAACTTTAATTTAGAAAATCAACAAATTATTTATAATTTTACAATTATTATTTTTTATAGTTTTAAATTAATATGACGCTTTAAATTTTGTATCAAATATTTATGATATTTATATAAAGATAGAGATAGGGAGATATATGGTGAGATATAGTGCTATAAAGATAGAGATATAAGTAGATATAGAGAGATGAGGAAAGGGAGAGAGATAAAGAGAAAAATAGAGAGAAGTAGAGAAATACAAATAGAGATGGAGAGAGAGAGAGAGGGGGGAGAGATAGGGAGATAAAGATAGAGGGAGAAAGAGTGTGAGAGAAAGAAAGTGATAGAGATAAGTAATAGAGAGGTATATATAGGTTGAAAGATAAAGAGATAGAAATAGAGGTAGGGAAGGAGAAAGAGGAAGTGTGTGTATGAGTGAGAGAGAGATATGGAGAGGGATATATATATTTACAAATAGATAGAGAGGGAGAGAGAGGGGGAAGAGAAATAGAGGAGAGAGAAGGAGAGAGAAATAGAAAGAGAGAGTGATAAGGAGAGAAGGAGAGATAGGGATAGAGATAGATATAACTTGAGAAATATAGAAGTTGTGTGAGAAAGATAGATAAACATATAAAGAGGGGGCGATTGAATGAAAGAGAAAGAGGGAGAGGGAGAAATAGAGATAGAAAGAGGGAGACGATGAGATAGATTAAGCTATCAACCCACACAATTTGGTCTATTTCCTTCATTTGTGATTTGGAAAGTCTGATAACCAAGCTTATGTGTATCTTTTCGCATAACAAAGTAAATGATGATGACACTCTTATTGTATATTATAATATAAATGAATGATATTAAATTATGACGCAACTAATGAAAATATTATTAGAAACACATAATATTAATATTATTGTCATTTTGGATTCCTATAATTGATATATCTCGACGTACTATGTGATAGGATAGATATATGCTAGTTAGAATTATATTTTTATATATTTATATAAGTTGTATGTTATATATATATTTTAATATATATTGTTTTAGATATTTTAATATATATATATATATATATATATATATAATATGTTTTGTAATATAGTAATATATATTAAAAATATGAAATATATATATTAATATAAATTAATATATAATTTTAATATTATACTATTTACTATTAAAATATACTATATATATTTTAATATATCATATGTTTTCTAATATAGTAATATATATTAATATAAATTAATATATTTACCTAATATATATTTTTATCATAAATTAATTAATAATTTAAAAATCATAATATATAATATAATATAAATATTGATTAAAAAATATTATATGTTCTCTAAATTTATTAATTAATTTACTATGTATGTTTTCATAATAAATTAATTAATAAATTTAGAGAACAAACAAAATATTATATATATTAAAATATTAATATTAATATATATATATATATTAAAATATTAATATATATATATATATATATATATTTACTACATATATTAATCTATAATACTATATAGTAAATATATAGTTTTACTATATATTAATATACATTAATATATATTATATATATATTTATTATATGTGTTTTCATCATTAATTAATTAATAAATTTTAAGAACAAATAATATTTTTTAATCAATATTCATATTATATAAATTAATATATATATTTTTTGTATTAGAAATAAAACAATGATTGCATAGTTTAGATTTATATCATATAGCAAAATTCGTATGACATCATAAGATGTTGAAATCTCTATGCTATATCTCAACCTGCTAGATCCTTCTCTTTTTTACAGATCATTCAATCCTCTTTGCAACATTAAGAATCACTTTGGGTGCGTTCCTTCGCAGCTCCTCCTCCCGCAATAGCTTCATTAAATGCCTTTTGAAACACTCTTAATGCCTTGAGAAAAATCTTTGAATCATTGTGCTCATGATGCCAAGCACGTCCACATTTCACCTTTGATTTGTTAAAAGCTCCATTAGTTATGAGTCTCCTGAAATTTTCCATGTGTATCTGCAATGCCACTATTACCTGTATAGCCATAGTGAAAAATATGAGCCTTAAATTGGACGCAGTAAGCCCTCTAGCACTCCCTTGGGATTTTTCCTCATTCCAAGCCATCCAAATGAACCATAAGATTTCAGTAGTGGGTCAGTTCCAAAATGATTGAGTTCCCTATTTAGCTTTTTATCATTAAACATAACATCAAACCATCTAACTCTACCATTGCCATCCCAGATTAACAAATGATTGCAAAAAATATTCCAAACCTCTTTTGCATAGAGACAGTAAAAAAATATATGCAAGATACTTTCAAGAGTCCTGCAAATAGTGCAAATATCTACATCATTATGGATGAGCTTAAAGGGTAGCTTGTGCAACAATAATTGCCATCTGAAACATGCTTTTTTTGGCTATTCCACACTCTTCTACATTGATGCGAGAGTTTTTTTCCACCCGCTTTCTGTTAGCTTCACATCCCAACACAGATTTACATGTTCAAGAATAGATTCATTCTTAGTAAGTTCCTTGTATAATTTTTTTGCCTTAATATCACATAAAGGTGAGCCATAAAATTATACAATATCAACATTAAAGTCACAACTTGCATTATCAACATTTGAAATAGAAATATCTTTACAGGAATCACCAAGAATGATGCATGTGCTATTATTAGTGTTATCCAACCTAAAATTCTCAAACGAATTGTCCATATGCTTCAATTGGCCATTATCAATGATGTCATGGAAGGTCTAGATGCCTGAGTGCCACCATTTTTTAGCTGAGAACCCCTACAAAAGGGCTAGGGGTTTATTGAGGTGTTCTAGGCTCCACCACAATGAAGAGTAGGCTTGAAATCATTGTGCATTACCGAGGCCAACATTACCATTTTTGAAAGAAAGTTTATGCTTAAGCAATTCCCACGCCTTCCACAAGCTAGTAAAAAAAGGTGAGCCTACAGGTGCCATGGAGTGTTTGTTAAGGACGATGTCACAGAGGGGTAGATTCTTCCAAGACTTGGCCTTTTTGGGTATCACCTTATTGATGTTATATCTTATTAGAACCTTCCAAGGTTCCTTTCCTTCCATGGCATGTGCAATCCATTTTATAGCAAGTGTGATGACTTGAATTCTTAGGTCCTTGAGACCCAGACCACCTTCCATCTTCCCCATACATTACCATTCCCACTTAAGTAAATGCTTCTTTCTTTGAAATTTTCCATTAGACCATAAGAATGCCTTGATCCTTTTTTGAATTTTGTTGATTTGATAGCTATTAAAGAACCAAACCAATGCAAAATAAATGCTATATGAAGAGAGAATTTTTTGATAGATTTGGATTCTTCCTGCAAAAGAAAGATATTGTCTATTCCAACTACCAAGTTTTCTTCAAAAATTTCACTTATCCATCCCCACATTTCCTTTAAATTTTGGATTGATGGCAAATGAAAACCCTAGATATCTTACCGGCTTATTGGGTCCTCCCCACTAGAAATCAATTTTTTGCAACCAATTGGGTGGGGTCCATCCATCCAAGGAAACAAGATTTAGGGAATGATATTATAGCTCTTGAAGCTTGACAAAAAATATAGAGGTTGTCCATTAACCTTTCAAGGTTTCCTTCCTCCAACTCAATAAAGATTGCATTATCATTTCCAAACTGGATATTCATTAACTTAGTTTGATTTGAGATGCATATCCCCCTTACTTGGGAGAGAGGGTTTAATCCCTAAGTAAGTAGTATAGAGCATCCGATGCTATAACAAAGAGTGAGGGAGCGAGGGAGCATCCCTATCTTATGGATCAACCAAGTGAGATTTTCTCTAATAGGTCTCCGTTGACATCAAATTGAGCCACCACATCCCTTAGAAAGGTATTCATAACTTTACAAAAGTAGTTTGGGAACCCAAAGGCTTCCAACATAGATCTCAAGAATGCCCATTCAATTCTGGCATAGGCTTTTTCAAAGTCTTGAAGCAACATTGCAAAGTTTTGATTAGAGTTCCTTGACTAGTCCACGACCTCCCAACTTGTAATCAGATTCTCTAAAATGCATCTCCCTTTAATGAATTTGGTTTGAGTGCTATTAATGAAGCTTGGGAGGATATCCACTAATCTTAGTGCAAGAATTTTGACAAGTATCCTATATGACACATTTAACAAGGTTATGGGCCTCTAATGTTTTACCAAGGTCTTGTCTCCCATTTAGGAAGAAGCTTAATAAGATCCTTATTGATGTTTCTTCTCAATGAGACTTTTTGTAAGGCCTCATGATAGACCTGTAACAAATCCTCGCTTACCCAATCACTGAATGCCTTGTAAAATTCAACAGACAATCCATCACATCTTGGGGATTTACCATTTTGCATGGACTGAATAGCTTTCTATATTTCTTCTTTTGTTATATCAGCATTCAACCTGACAACTTGTGTGAACTATTGATTTTTTTGGGGATCATGCTCTTTATGTTCTCTCTAGCCATCTTGTTACTTTCTTGGGAGTCTTTTGAGGTAAAGAGTTGTTGATAAAAAGCATGGAATTATGCTAGAATTTCCTCCTGGGAGCTTAAGAGCCTACCATCCTTGAAGATTTGTCCAATTTACTCTTTCCAGGCCTTTTCCTTGATGTAACTGAAAAAAATATGGATTCTTTATCTCCATGATGCATCCAATTTAATTTGGCTTTGACCTTGAGGCCTTTGGATTTGTAGGTTTAAAGCTTTCATAGATCATTTTTGGTTCTTGTTAGACCTTCAATTAAGTAGATGTTTGAAGGATACTCTTGTATATTGGCCTCGACAAAGAACAGAGCCTCTTGGAGTTCATTCTCTTCTTTCTTTCTGTTCATGGCCATTTTTTAACCAATTGTCTGAAGAAGCTTCTTCCAAGCTTCTACATTTTGATTCCACCTGCTTATGGTGCTTTCCTCTTTCAACATCCATCTATTTATCTCCCTTATGGATCTTATGCCATCCCTACATCACTCATCTTGAAGAAGCTAAGTATTTAACATGAATTTAGGCTTCTTGGGGGAATTTGGCCTTCTATCTTGGGCCAAGGAGATTATTGTTTTGACGGGATGATGGTTTGAGAGGGTGTAGGGATAAACACAAACCTGCTACCCTGACATGTCAGGGAGGAAATTGATGGCATTTTGATTTTAAAACCTATCTAGCCACTAGTATATCCTACTTTTCCCTTGCTGAGCATTACACCATGTGAACCAAATGCCTTTGCAATCTTTCTTGTTTTTTTCCAAAGGATCAGTTAGCTCAAGTTTATTTTTTAGCCTTTGCTAGAAATGTCTTTTTGCGCCCTTCCATGTAGCATCAATTTTGCCCCACTTATCTTCCACTTGCTGTACCATATTGAAAGCACCCTTGAGGACCCAAAGCCCTTTAGACAAGTGAGATGCTATCCATTTCCATAATTGAATTATTTCTCTATGATCATTTGGAGCATAGATAGCTCCAACGGTCCCCATTCTTGCACCTTCCTTTTCTAAGACTATCCATACCATCCTTATTTAACAAAATTTACTCAATTCTTTTCCGAATTTTCTACATAGCAAGCTAGTGTGCATTAAGTTTTTCAAGTTGTTGCCTGCTCCAATTAATCGAAGGATCAGGATTCAGGATGGGTTTGGGTCTAACAACTTGGTGAAATTCATCATTTTTATTCACTGCTTCCTCCCCGATAAAGGCATCAAACGAGTTCCTTGTCAGAATCAGATTATGGATAGGGGAGGCCATCCTTAATGCTTTGTCACTCTGGTTCACCGAGCATAGGGTGTTCGATTCAACCAAGGGAGCACAAGTATGTCAGGGAGGAGAGTACCAATCTACTGAGCTGAGATATGTCGAGGGAGTCTCAACCACTCTGCCTTTAGGATTCACTTCATCGATGGCATCTTTATGTTTATCCATAGCCCCCTTTCCAGAGTTACCCACCTCCCTTTCTTCCTTCCTTTTAATAAGAGGGCAATTCTTCTAAATATGTCCCTCACGGTGACATAGGTAACAAGCACTTAGATTGCCAAAAATTTCAAGAGGGAAACTTAACAATTTTTCCTCATCTTCAATGAGGAGCCCAAGAGAGAATTCCACCCTGAGGGTTAGGGAAATGAGTACCCTAGCATCAAGGTTGGACAATGAGGCCAAGTAGCCTCATCCATTCTAAGCACCTTTCCAAACGAAGCAAGGATAGACAAGACATGCTTCTAGAATTGTGGGGGTACATTTTTCATGACCCACTGTGGGCAGGAGAGAGCAAGTACTTCCTCCGCAATGGTAGCAGGGTTCCAAGCCAACGCTCGAAACATGCAACCGCCGACGTTCTAGAAAGACTTAGCAAGGGATTTTCCTTGCATCTCATGACTTTTGAAGAAAATAACAAACAAACCCTTTTGCAACATTCTATAATAATTTAATTGAATTTCAAATTTATTTACCCATATGCTAGAGAACTAGGAATTTAGAAATTTTCTAGCCGAGAGCTTATTGATATCAACAACGGCAAAAAAATTTGCAATTTCTTTAATTCTAGACTTTTCACTTCTAATAATCTCTTTCATTTCAAGGTTAGGTTTGATTTTTGCATAACTAGATGTGGAAGAGGGCTTACCTTGTTCTCCAGATTAACCATCTTAACCCACCTCTAGTTGTTGATCTGACACAAAGAAGCACGCGCTGGTCGGGA
Organism: Sequoiadendron giganteum; assembly: GCA_007115665.2. Lineage (NCBI taxonomy): Eukaryota > Viridiplantae > Streptophyta > Pinopsida > Cupressales > Cupressaceae > Sequoiadendron > Sequoiadendron giganteum. The sequence continues at coordinate 99,193 of VCHN02000023.1, forward strand.
TAACTGCTTCACTGCTCATAACAACATATTTAAACCTTTTGAGCTATGTGCAATGTTGTTTCCAATGCTTGTAGAGGGGGGGTGGGGATGGCCGTATCCTCCTCCATAGAATTCCTCTGGTGGCCGGGGTCTAGGGCACCCTCAAAGCTGAGCCTCAACGGGACTGCTAACACATGTGAGAAGAGTGAACCGATAAAAGAAAGAAACTGAAACTAAAACATAAAACAAATAAAAACCACTTAAACAAAATGAAGAACAGATGGTACCACACTAGCAAACCGCTTCCAACACACAAGCATGTTGAACAAGGCACCTGTTGTAGACCTCTATTTGTTACATCCTCCCTTACAGTCTTCTTCATCATAAATTAATAATTAAAAAATTATAAACTATAATATAATATAAATATTATACCATTTAATTATTATACTATTCATTTACTATTTATAGTTATAAATACATATAAATATAATATAATTATAATTATAATATATATTATAGATTATTATATTTATAACAATTAAAAAAATAAAAATAATACACAACACAGATAAACATATAAAAATATAATTATAAACATATATTATAAAATATATATTGGGCACATAGAACCAAAAAAATCTAAAAAATATGGCCTGCAACACATAGTTGGTTGGCGCACGAGTGGTCAAGGTATGCAGGAGCATAGGCATTGGCATCAGATGCCCCATGTTGTTTTGAGGGATTCACAGCCTTTTCCTACATTCATATATTGCATAGTTTTTGGCACGATAGTCAGTAAGTGCAATACCCATGAGATTAAAAACAACTCAACCCACTCTCCCAAACTATCATACAGTGGTTAAAATCTATAGACATCATCAGAACATTTAAACAATCGGATAACGTAACTGAAAACTTTAACATCGGAAAACATAACTCAGCTGGGTAAAGGGTTGAGTGAAATGAGACATCCACCTAAGCAGTCAATGCTTAGTGTGTGATGTTTAAGCGTAGCCGGAGTGTTGAAACCAACAACCTCTATGACAAAGTCATCAACCTTATGTGCCAAGTGTTGAGTGACCTTTGAGGTGAGATAGAAAGTCTTCCGACTTCACAAGGTCCGTGCATGATGTTAACCAAATAATTTAGTAACCTCTAGAGGCTTAAAGGTTGCACATTCAGTTAGACAAGAAGTTATATTATCTCATCAACCTAAGTACACTTAATTATATTGAATAGATTAATCGTTCACACTAACAACTCCTTGTTAAGGTCAACATTTTTGTTCCCTATGTTCTAATCCTACTCCACGCTACTCTCATGGTTTCCATTCTAACTATTCATCCTTAGTCTACTTAAACATTTCATAAATCTAATATTAGAATTATATGGGTCCTCTACACGAAAATGGATTTTTTTTACTTATAGGTCTAATTGATACTCTAGCTAATGCAACATTTTGTTTTTTCATATTTTAGCTACAAGGCTCTCATTAAAATGATTTTGGTGGCCACACCAAAATGGATGATTTTTTTTACATATACTAGAATGGGAACTCTTTATAATCCTTGAGATATTTTTATTTAAAATATCTCACATTATTATCCTAGTAAAATACATTATGTAATAATCCTTTAGGGTTTTAATAGTGCACAAGATTACATTATGCTTAACAAATATTCTTAATAATCAAACATACATAATACTTGGTTAAATGAAACTAGAAATAAATAAAAGGTTATTATGATTTTAATTTTATATTTTGATAAGTGAAAATATTCAGCTTTCAAGGTTGACTATTGTTGAATCCTGCAATAGAGTCCAATCCAATTAACACCCTAACAACAAGGCAAACCCTAACTCCTAGATGGGTTTACTACACTTAGTATATCTTACAAAATATAAACACTTAAATAAACCTCCTTCCCAATAGTAGACATCTACTTAATTATCCTAAATTAGTTCAATAATTTCACATGTTAACCTTAAAATATTTGTTTTTTTGGCACAATACTTCATGAAAAAATTGGTTTATAGCAATTCTTGAATGTAAATGAACTTAACCTTACATAGAGAATGATAAATTTGAACTCAAGGATTAATTGAATTTGCTAAAACTCTTAAACAATAAAGTAGATAGAATACATTTCAAGGAAAAAGATAGCATCTTATATTATTTTTTAATAAAATTTTACATTGCAATTATACAAAATTAGATGTTGTAAAAAAAATTACATTTGTTTACATAGGTTACAATATAATATTTAGATCAATCTAGATGATAGTTTTTCCTAACGATGCAAACAAATTATCTTTCTACAATGAATTTCAAAATCCCTTACATAGATCTAGAACTAGGTCATGAAAAATGTGACTAGATAACTTGCATGGACTCCACCCTATAAAATACCATCCCAAGGTTGAAGAAAATTTTGATAGTTATACAAAACTTATTCCATCGATCTAAAATTAAATTTCCCAATAGTAGGCATCCAAATCTATGTGTATAAAGTTAGAAAAATCTATGATACTGACTACCAAATCATTATAAAAAAACATGGAATAACAATTCCTATGAGAAAAAATTACTTACAATAACACCAACATGGCCATGACATCCAAATTTATCAATTCCAAGCCTTTCTAGGTTTAACGAATAATTTTGAGGTGTTTTCTATTATGTGCAAGGCCAAACCAGGCAAAAAAAATCCCTAATCACTTATAACCATTTTGTATTAAGAACTAATTAAATAATGTGCCAAAAACATGATAAAATATTCTTAAGCAATAAAAACATGGCATCATCAATAGTTAGTACATCTTCTAACATGTTAAGTCTTTTTTGAGTGACCATGTGGCTTTTTAGGCTATTTTGGGGAGTTACAAAGGAAATTATTGGGAAATATTTAGGATCATTAGACATTGAAGTTTAGGAGAAACTAATGTCAAGAATTGCGGTTAGGCGATTGGAATTTAAATTTGGTCTAGAAATCATGCCACAATAGGATGTTGGAATGGGGAATTATAAAGGGGAAACCCCAATAAAGAAAAATATATTGGGTTGTCGGGGTTAGGGTATCAACATGACCTTATAGTAGGTTCTAAGGCAAGAAATAGCTAAAATTCTAACTATAAATACCTCTAAATTTTTTGTGTTGTGGATGATGGCATTAGCATGATTTCCTGATGATCCTATTAAGGAACTCTACAAAATGGATGACATCAACAATGTACAAACATGACATTAGCATGATGTCAAGAAGGATGGACAAGCCCACAACTCTATTGTTAGGGTGATATCAACATGATGCCACCATCAACAGCTCAAAGTCAAACCGAAGGATATACATACAAGAAAAAAACCATACATTAAAATGCATATGCTATTATTTCATTCTAGTTGAGGATTGGGAAAGCAGTGCATGGAGGGAGGTGGTAATCGAGGATTGAAATTCTTGAAGGACCAACACTAAAAGTTAAGGAAAATGAGTGGACCTTAAAGTTGTGAGGGAACAATGGAGATCACATGATGGTTGAGGGATGCCCAAGGCCTCAACACTAATAGAATTAGATTTTTTTTGACGCAAATGACTAGGTTTTCAAAGTTTAAAGAGGAATTAGATGATGAGATGACCAAGTTCAAAAGCTTGGTAAGATGTACTTGACTTCAACAAACTATTGAGAGTTGGAGGTGAAGGTACAGTAAGAATGATACAAATAGAGAAAATCTTAACACTCTAATGACAAAAAAAAAAGGATTTTGAATAACTAGTATAACAACCATATATAAAGTTATTTATAAATTAGATGTCTCTTGGCTAGAAATTTTAGTGCTAATGCCAAAATTTGTCTCTCAACTGTCAACGGTAGCCTGCTGGTGTGGACGTTAAAGGCTTCGAGATAGTGCAGGCTTGGACTAAGTCAAGCATGACTTTATTTTGACCAGTCTGGATTGAATGGATGTGAACGCCTTAACTGGAAAATGTCCAATAACAAAAATATGAGCAGCAGTTGGTATACCAACACGGGTTTAGTTTACATGGATTTAAATGACAAAGGGAAAAGATGGCGCATGCTTTACTTGGTTGCCACTCCAGATAGAAAGCGCCAACTTATCTTCATAACAAACAAACAACACTAAGAGTACATGTGAATAAAGAAAAGTCAAGAAAATGAGATAAATGAATACAGATGGTAACAACACATTTTTTATGGATTTATAAACTCTTACCAACCTACCCAACAAAAGCGAAAGGACCTCACAGCTGATTTCATCTTGTATCTATATATACACAGAGAGAAACAGGTTTTCACATCTCAGGTCACAAACAATTTGGCAAATACTTATTTAGCCTGTGTAAGTTCAGATCAGACTCTGAAAGCGGAAGTACTGAATGACTCTGGCAATGCAGACTTTTTATGGCCGACTCCTGTTGCTGCTTTTGGCATTGTGTTTCACTGTTCAAATTGTTTTAGGGAAACATACCGTGACTACAAGGCACTACAAATTCAACGTGGGTTATATGTTTCTATGAAATGAATTGAATGTTTTATTGTACAGGAAAGTATTAATTTATTTCACTCTATTTTTTTCCTAAATATCTACAGATCCAAATGAAGAATGTGACTCGTCTTTGTAATACGAAAGCTATCGTGACTGTCAACGGGCAATATCCAGGGCCTCTAATAGTTGCTCGAGAAGGAGATCGCGTGGTTATCAAAGTAACAAATTTTGTTAAAAACAATATCAGCATACATTGGTATCTCTTCTGCTCCTACAACTCAGTTATTTACATAATAAATGTAATATTATTTACTGATGCTCCTCTCTCTCATGGTTTACTTTAGCGGGTGCACCTAATGAATTCCTATGAATTGCTCAGGCACGGAATTCGGCAGCTTAGATCTGGGTGGGCGGATGGTCCCGCTTATGTCACTCAGTGTCCAATTCAAACCGGGCAAAGTTACGTGTACAACTTTATTATCAAAAGGCAGAGAGGAACACTGTGGTGGCACGCCCACATCTCATGGTTGCGAGCAACCGTGCATGGTGCCATTATCATCTATCCCAAAAAGAATGCTTCTTACCCATTCCCTCAGCCATACCAGGAAGTGCCTATTGTTTTTGGTATGTCTTTCAGTACTCGCTGATAATGTGTTGCAGTTGTACACTAGTCTTAAATTTAAAATGAAAATACTGTTGTTGCGTTGCGAATTGCAGGGGAGTGGTGGAATGCAGACACTGAGGCTGTTATCAATCAAGCATTGCAAACTGGGGCGCAAGCTAATGTGTCAGATGCGTATACCATGAACGGACTCCCTGGACTCATGTATAACTGCTCTGCCAACGGTGAGGATGGATTAATAGAATGAATGAACCATAAACAGACTGGTCTTTATTTTTTCGTTTTCTTAAATGTAACAAAGGTCTCCTGTCTAATGCAGATACATTGAGGCTCAAAGTGATCCCTGGGAAAACTTACCTACTTCGTCTAGTTAATGCTGCGCTCAATGGTGAATTGTTTTTCGGTATCGCCAACCATACTTTGACTGTGGTAGAAGCGGACGCTGTGTATGTTAAGCCTTTTCAAACCAATGTTATTCTTATCACACCCGGCCAGACTACCAACGTCCTCTTGACAGCTAAATCCCAGCCACCCAACGCCACATTCCTCATGTATGCAGGCCCTTTCGCTACGGGAACAGCAGCTTTTGATAACTCAACCAGTGCTGGAATTTTGGAGTATGTTTCCAATGGGACAGCAGTTAATTCGTCCTCATCTTCTATTCCTATGATGAAACCAGTGCTTCCAGCCCCGAATGATACCTCCTTTGCTGCCAATTTTAGCCAAAAGATGAGAAGCTTGGGCAATCCTAAATTTCCAGCAGCAGCTGTTCCTCAAAAGGTGGATAGACAGTTCCTATTCACAGTGGGGTTGGGGCTGAATCCGTGTCCCCAAGGACAAACATGTCAAGGCCCCAACAACACCAAATTTACAGCCTCCATTAACAACATATCCTTCACTCTTCCCACCACTGCTCTTCTTCAAGCATACTACTTTGGCCAGTCCAATGGAGTTTACAATACCACTTTCCCCGACAATCCGCCATTTCCTTTCAACTACACGGGCACGCCTCCTAACAACACACAAACAATCAATGGCACCAGAGTTGAAGTGCTTCCCTTTAACACTAGTGTACAGCTAGTTCTGCAGGACACCAGCATTGTGACCTTCGAGAGCCATCCTCTGCATCTGCACGGCTTCAACTTCTTCGTAGTGGGTCAAGGTGTGGGAAACTACAATTCAAGCACTGACCCCTCTAACTTTAATCTGGTGGATCCTCCGGAAAGAAACACAATTGGAGTTCCCAGTGGAGGTTGGGCGGCTCTCCGATTCCTAGCTGATAATCCAGGTATTACTATCATCACTTAATGCTAGCTTCAATCGCTCATTTAGTTTAATAATATTGTGCATGTTTCACATGATTATTATCCAACCGAATGTATGTAATTGCAGGAGTATGGTTTATGCATTGTCATCTCGAGCTGCATACCAGTTGGGGATTGAAGATGGCATGGATTGTTTTAAATGGAAATGGAGGCAGATCTCAATCTCTTCTTCCTCCGCCCAAAGATCTTCCCTCCTGTTGATCGCTTAACCTATTCCTTCAAATTCACCATGCACCGTGTGCTTATTTTTCTCATTTTCACTGCAACCAATTTTGTGCCGGTTTAACATAGCATCCGAAGAAGTGAATATGTATGTCTGTGTTCTCTAATAAATAAGTTTCTACATCTTTTTGATTTCTTTTTGCATTTTCTTGATTTCTTCCGAGACAAATGTCAAGTATAGATATTACGCCTAATAATAATAAAGTTTTAGTACAAAGTAGTAATAAATTGTAACTTCGTTAAATTCTCAATTCTCCCCATTGATGCGACTAACGAAAACTATTCTAAAAACGGCTGGATGGTTTTAAAGTTTTATTATCAATATTCGCCTTTGTCAATCATCACTTATATAATGAAAGTATTGAAGTTCTATTATCAATATTCCTCTTGTCAATCATCACTCATATAATGAAAGTATTGAAGTGGCTAACATGAGTTCTGATCAAAGTTTCTAATTTTTTTAATAATCTTTAGTTACCGTGTCATTAAAGTAAACGTATAGAATAATAGAAGTTATCAACAATGAGATGATATTTTGATACGACACACTATGATAGTTGATGTGTTATTGCTATTCTTTATATTCGAAATAAGGGTTGTTGAGTTATTCAATAGAAATCAATTCACCCTAGCAAATTTACTAAAAGAGTTTACAGAAGAAAATTATAAAGGAAAAAATGGTGTTCATTACTAAAGCTTATCAAAGAAGGTGTGTTTTATTAATTTTAAAGTGTATCTATTAATCTTAATTTCAAATATTATCAATAGTTTTAGGTTTATATTTTTCTTGAACTTTTTACTTTAATTTAAATAGTAATATTAAACTACTACTTTCACAAAGGTCAGCACTTGTATAACTTGTGCAACATACTTTCATTTTATAAGATCTAGACATCGCAAATAAAATCATTTTTAGAGTTGTACCTTATCTATCAAGAATTGATGTTATTGGATTCAAACAAAAATGAAATGTGACTCACTTAATTTTTGCAAGACCCAAGAATCACTAAACAAAATCACTTTTAGAGTTGAGCATCATTTTTAAGAGTTGGCATTGTTGGCTTTAAACAAAAATAGATGGTGTCATTAACGAGTAGTTAACTTTATAAAGCAAAAAAGTGTAATACTAATTATTAGAATTAAAGTTTGGGGTACTATTTATAGTGCATTTGATTTATAAATTGAACTATTCTACCTAATCCTACTTTATTGGCCTTTGCACAATCTAATAATTAATATTTCTTGCACAAATGTGCATAATTATTTGGTTGCAACTCTATTGAAATTATACCAAAGTTATATTGGAAGAAATATTCAAATGTTACTAGTAAATAGGATATTCAAAACATCCACGAGGTCATTTTATAGGGTCATAGTTAAAGACATGACAAGCTTTTAACAACCCCAAAAAAATAGTTACAAGCATATTTATGGAGTAGTAATAGAATTTTATATTTTAGTTGACAAACATTCATCCTTTAGTTTGATGAAAGTTGAAACATTATCCATAGGTCCCATATATGCCCTTGACTAGCCTACTATATGAAAAAGGGATTTTGTAGCCTTTATTTTCTTGCCTATGTCAAACCTTTCTTACCTCACAACTTATTTTAATGAACCCATGGGACCATAACATCCATATTAGATTTATCTAAACTCATTCTACCTTAGGTATTCTTGCATCATAGCCACCCGATGAACCATATAAATTGGTGTTACTTCATGTGACATGTGCCCAAAATTTTTCATATGGACATAAAGTTTGAAAGAATAATTTTCTTAAATAAAACATCACTTATCTAACTTCATTCACCCTACATGGTTTAGAGTAGCAACACACTCATCAACAAAATAAGCATAATGTTGTGAGGAACACCAACATAGTACAAAGGGAGGAAAGTTGTGCCGACGTTGTTCAACTTAAATCACAAACCTAGTGATAATGGGATTAGAATAGGTAAATTTTGACATCCCCACATAAGACTCCACAAGGGGAAACCTTCTTTGGGTAAGAACTCCCTTAGGATCCCTAGGTGGTCCCTGAGGATTCCTAGGTGGTGACAAAAAGGACCGCTTCCTAGATGATACATACAATCTATTCATTTAGAAAAAATTCTCACACTAGCATCATAAGAATATTCTATAAATACTTCAATCCATATGGAAGGAATATTAAATCAACTAAATATGACACAAATATTTCCTAATACTCTTAAAAATTTAAAAACAATAAAACCTTGTGAATGAACCTTTTATTCAATAAAAAGGAGATACCAGAAGTTTTAATTAAGCATAAACTAAAAGAACAATAGCAAGGATTTAACTAACAAGGATCACATACAAGTTGATAGTAATGCTCTCCTTCATTTAGTTTTGAATTATTTACCTTCCCTAAGTTAGTTCTTATTCTATTGAAATTTAAGAACTTAGTTTTCCAAGCTATTAGATAATTAACATTCTAAATTAATTGAACTCTCGTGGGATAGGCTGGGATATTCCAAGTAGGAGGAATGCCAACCTCTTACACAACATTAGATCACATTTCCAACTATGGATGCATTGAGGCATCATGTCTAGTAGGGAATTTGGGGGACTCATGGGTTTATATGGTATCAAAGATTTGAGGGGAAGGTAGTTATTGGTCGTAAGTTGTAATGTAAATTTATTGTATTTTTTGAAATTTGTTTTGATTATTGTGTGTTAACAATATGTAGGAAAGATTGAAATAGGTTTCATCATTGAATCAACCCCATGAACCCACGTAGGTGAGTGGACCCGACCCGCATTTGAATGATCATGATTTATGTTTGGATATCTATGTGGGAATTTTAAAGGATTGAGTCCCTTCATTGTGAATTTATTCACTTCTTGCAGGAAGGCCACAATTTGTTTATTTGTAGGTCTTGCCCATCTCCCTCACACAATGGAAATTTTATGAGTTGTGGCATCTTAATAGCTTAGACACACTATTCATTTCTTTCTTATGCCTATTTGCTAAACTCAAAGAAGACACTAGGGATTCTGTTAGTGGGGGTAGAGGATGCCATCCTCTCTTTTAGCCCCTAGTCATATGGATATTCAGCCCTTGATCCTTTCTAGTCCAAGGGGGTTTAATTTCCCCTCAATTTTTTTTCTTTTCTCTCAAAGTTTGGTGCAAAACATATTTTTCAAAAAAGCTGATTTTTTTTGGAAGCAAGAAAGTTTATTTTGTAAGGTTGAAAAACTTCAAAGCATCATAAATTTTGTTCGATAACTCAAATTTGAGTGTCATTTTTTGTAAAAGTGCTTGTTTTTTCACCATGAATACAATGGGCATAATATCATAGTTATGCTATAAAGTGATAATTTATGCATATTTTGGAGTAGTTACAAAGCACTCCTATAAAGTGCCAAATTAGGGGGGAAACGACTAATCAATGGGGTGTTGTGTTTGACCTATTTTCATACTTTCTCGAGAAGCTCTTTGGCGTTCTGTATTATTTCTTCACTTCTACACATATTTTTAAGTTCTTTATTTCCACATTTCTACAACATAAGTATCTAAATCTAGTAGCATGAAGTCTAATGTTACTATACGACCCATAACACCTTTCAACTACCATTATTAGAAACTATAGTAATTCTTGTACTTAAAAACAAATTTTTATTTCGGGTAACTATGGGAAAGGAAAGAGAACCCGTTCTAGCTAAATACAAAGAAAAGTATTTCAATAAGTGTGACCATGCATTTGTATTTCTTTGTTTAAATATGTCTCCTAATTTGTTTTTCCATATTGAGAACTTAAAAAAAACCCAATGATGTTTGAGAAGCTCTAAAAAAATAGTTTGGGAAAACTGATGAACTTAGAAGTCATGAGTTGGAAAATCAACTCTTAGGTATTAGTCCTAGAAGTTTTTCAACATTAGAGGACTTACTCACTAAATTTAAATCTTTAAAGTTGCAATTAAAATATTTTAGAATTGACAAGAAAGAGTATCAAATAATCCTTTTTGTACTTTCCAAGATAGGTCCAAGATTTTATGTGTTTGTCTCAACTTTCCACTTGAAAAGGGAGGAAAATAGATTTATCTAAGTGAAATATATGATTCACCTATTTCCCTCCAATTATTCAATATGCAAGCTATGATGTGCAAATGAGAAACAATAACCAAATCTAACCCAACTAACAATCAAAAGGTAGATCTGGAGAGGGTCAAATGTTGTGTACCTATCACCAACGTTTCCTTTTCATTCCTCATAAATAGGACTCATTCGCCTTATGGTGAATGGTTTTTGGTTAGGGCTCCAAAAAAATAGTTTCTAGGTTATGTTCTTCAATGTCTACACTCCCAAACTCTAGTCTATCATTGTTAGAAATCCAAAAATAAATCTTTTAGCTCAGGTTCTGTGATTTCACAACTTTTCTTGCTACTTCTTCAATTTTTCTCTCCAAAAGATCTTCAACCTAAACCTGTATCACATATCAAAGAGAGAAAAATGTTGTTTTGTTAGGGAATGGGGATTTTCTTTGGCCAAAACCCATTTTTCTAATTAAACCTTGAAATGAATAAAAGCATGAAGGAATGATGAATGAAAAAATACAATGTCACAACTCACCAATCCTTATTTGAACCTTAGATAAATCTGAAATCTAGCATGAAGTAGCCTCGATGAATGTAGATCTTGATCATGAAATTTGATGTGCAACATTGCCTTTGATATATGATAGATTAGAACTTGAATATTACATAAGCATATTAGTTCAATCAACATGCATGATACAATACATCTTTGACATGATGAATTGGATCTTGATTGCTACAATATTATTCTACAAATCTGCCCTTGAATGCCTTAGAAATTACCGTTGAATGCTCCTATAATGCGCTCTTGAAAATCCTCTTAAAATAAATCGAATTGGTAGGATTTTTTAGATGAAACATAATGAAATAGCCTTGTATTTATACATATCTTAAGATTAATTCCTGAAATTCAAATACCACAAGCCCACATTGAACTATAGATTTCAAATCATAAAAATATTACCAAAATCATATTTCAAAGAGGGGTCCTAGGTCTAACTGAGGACCCATTCACCATGTGGTGAATGGGTCCTAGGGCACTTACCTAGGACATACATTGGACAAGGTGAAATGTTATGTAAAAATAGGGTCATAGAACAAAGTTAGGACCCATTTTCCCTATGACAAATGGGTCCTAAGTCAATTACCTAGGACACACATTTTCCAAAGTTAAGTGTTATGAAATAAAATTTATGAATGCCGAGTTTTATCCCTCAGAATTCACATTCAATTAGGTTTGGATTTGAATTAAAGGGGGCAATTAAGGAAAATTAACCTCAATTAATTAATAAAGACCTAGATTAGTGTGAGAGTGTAAAGATACACTTTAGAAAACCCTAAATAAGGCACAATTAAGTCCATTTAATCTAAAAGGGCCCTATAATTAATGTGAATATGAAAAACCATATTACAACACTAAAATTAAGGCAATATTAGGCTCATTTTAACACTAATTATTCACAAATTAAGTGTGAAAAAGGGATACTTTATCCGTTACTACATTTCCCCCACTTTAGTGAGAGTATGACCCCATGTCAAACTCAAACTAAAGTAGACATTCAAGACACTTGTGTATGCAACAATGATAAAGATACATAATCATACACTATCAAAGACCAATAAGATCAAGCCTAGACTGTCCAACTCAATGTGGAACACATCTAAGCTATCAATATGCAATCACTATGAGGTAGCAAAGATTCAAGCTATCCACTAGGTGAGTCTTCCAATAGGGTAGAAAATGAGAGAATCATATTAGGCTCCTATACCATGTCAAAGCTATCCTCCTGACAATTTCAATAAGACACCACAATGCTAGGCAAGGCTCTATAGGAAAGAAACAAGGTGTGTTATGCTAGGTGGAATTGAAATTAGAGTTTCAAGCTGCATAAGATGTTATAAGTTGTGTTATGCCAAACACCTATGAACAAGGCAAGGCTCCACAGGCAAGAAAGGTGCATTATGCTTGGTGGCCTTGAATTTTAGGGATGGGTTCAAGTTTCACAAGGTTATCAAGTTGCATTATGCTAAACACTTATGAAAATTATATAGGTTATTACTCAAGGAGATCTTTCTTTGTTCGGGTAAGTTCTTCTTCTTAGGGATCATCACGCCTAATATCTCCAAGAGAGGAGAAGTCAAGAGTAAAAGATTCACAACTTAGGGAATGTAGTGTGTCACATCACCACTAAGAGGAAAGTCGTATGCTAAGAAATATTGCACTCTTGGAGGACATCAAACCCAATGACACCACCAAGAAAAGGACACATCACAAGAAAAAATAAAGTCTCACCATGAAACATGAAAAATGTTGAAAGATATCATCGATGTATGCACCCACTTCAAAGTAGTTTCTAACACCATTGTTGTAAGAAATTTCTTTAAAGTAGCCAATGTTCAATCCTAAGACATGAGAGGTTCCTCAGAAAGCCCTATGCCAAGTCATATGTTTCTAAAATAAATCTACATCATGAATAAGGAGGGAGGGATTACCCCCCAAAATAAATAAGGGATTTATGGATTCAGGGTTAGTATATCTTTAAGCTACAATGTTGTTATAGAGCTCAAAAATGTCATCGTTCCCCAAATACTCATAGAACTTGAAGAATTACACAAAGAGAGTGAAAACAAAGAAGAAGCCTTTCGAGTCAACATGGAAGAGACCTAAATGTCTCGACGCCTTGCATCATCCCCAAAAGGAAAACATAAGACAAGTGAAAAGATAAAATATTTGTGACATATAGAAGAATATAGACACAAATAGAGGAATGCACAAAGACAGAGATAGATACATCAAATGAGATAGTACAATGGATCACATCACACACATTGCAATCACATAAATAAACAGAAAAATGAAAACAATGCAAAAGACTAGAAAGGCACATGTGAGTCAACATGTACTAGGTCGTTTGCATCCCAATCTTGATCAGAGCCATAGATAGCCTAACTTCATACAAAATTGGTCTGACAACGGGATGTTGGAGAATGAGGCACTTAATATTTTTGGTTCAACCTTTAGAGGGATATTTCTTGATCCAATCATAGGGTAAGAAAAAACATTATGCATTTTGATCCATGCTTTTGGTTTTTCTTTTGTTTCGTAATAAAGGTCATGCACAAATAGGAATTCATCAATTATCAAATTTTCTACATAGATAGGATCAATTAATATCCCATTACTAGGCTTGTCATTGATTCTTCGAGCTATGTAAAGAGGACCATTAGGTACATGTTTAAGTATGTCTTTTTGTGAGAAAGCTATATCAAGAGACATTTTGGTTAAGCCCTCATGAGGTTTAGCTTCAAAAAATTCCACTACTTCAACTCCTTCATCTATGTTTTCATCTTTTGTAGGTTCATCATCCATGTCAACATTCATCACATCATTATTTGTTTCACTAGCTTTGAAAAATAAAATAGTGTGTTTGGGCATTGGATTCGTAAAGAATTGTAGTTTTGATTAGGAGGAGCTACAAGATTATTACCTTGATCATTCACACCTCCAATTAGAAGATGATTAGAATCAATGAGTTCTTGCACAAGATGTTTAAGATGCTTACAATATTCCATATCATTTCCATTTTGTTGGTTGTAATGGCAATAAGAATTTTGTCTATAGTTTGTAGGTAATGGTTAATTAGGATCAAGAGCTCTTACGGGAGGTAGCGAAAACATATTATTTTCTACAAGTTGTAACATGATATTATGAAGGGTATTGAGTAGAGGGGTAAATTTTCTATTCCTATCCCCAAAGGCGAAAGGATATGTCATCTTTATAGCAGCCACTTGTTTATCAACTTGTGGATTTGGTTGTTGGGAATCAAGTTGTGAAAATCCCCTATTTTGTTTCTTGTAAGGTTGGTAACTATTTTTAGGTGTGGATTCATACCTTTCAAGATGGCTAGGAGGATTTTTCACATCATGCCCATAAGCCAAATTCTAATAGTCATGAAGGGTTGTACATAACTACGTAAATGATGGGAATTTCAACATCTCAAGTTTGGTTTGGATTTTTATTTGCAAATTGGAAATAAACATTTGTTGAAGATCAACATCAAGGATTTTAATGTTTACTTGTGAATAGAGCATTTGATACCGTGCTATGAAAGTAGTAACTTTTTCATCATACTTTTGTTTACATGTCATTAAATCAGCTAGGGTCATCTTGGGACCCATGTGAATGTGGAAGTGGTTGTAAAAGGCATCAATAAGCTCATTTAATGAACCAATTGAGTTATTCGGTAAAGAGAAAAAACACTATTTAAAGCAATATCCTTCAATGACCTAGGGAATAGTTTAACAAAGAGATTATCTTCAAAGATGACATTACTACATAGGGTTCTATAAGCATAAACATGGCTAACGGGATCTATGGTTGAGGAGATATGGTATTTGAATGCACAAAGTTATAAGGATTACTTCTGGAAATACCTAAGGAAGTTTTGACATTGCTAGTAGGTTGAATGGTTGTGGTAACTTGAGTACTAGTGTATGTAGAAATGGAAATGGGTATTGTAGAAGGAGGAATTGAAGTTCCACCTTGGCTTTGGGTATACCCCAAACCTTTAGTACAACACCATGCATGCTATAGGGATAGTGTTGTTAACATCATGCTCATTAGTTGTAGGTAAGGAATTAATGGGAAATCAAGTATGCATGCTATGATCCATAGGGGGTTGATTATCAACACTATTAGAAAGACAACTAGAAAACCCAAGATCCATGAAAAATGGTGTATCAAACTTGATAACATGAGTCTTGAACTCCATCTCACAATAGTATTTCTAATAGGACACCAAGTTGTAAAGCTCATGTAAGATTCACAAACTCAATGCCAACCCAAAATGGAAAGATGGTAAAGTGCAATGCAGTGACCTAGAATGCAATACAAATTTGAGATTCTAAACAAGGTAATTTGGTTATTACACTTTGCAAAAAATTGAAAAGTGAAGTCTTGTAAATGTAATTTTGAAATAAAACAATGCACTAAATGTACCAAATTAAGCTAAATATGATCAAAATGATGAAACATTTTTTTTGCAAAAGATAATACAAATTGGAAAGCAACAAATAGAATTGTAGAAATGAAGATTTTAATGCCCAAAAGTTCAAATTATGACCTGATCAGGGACTCATTTTCCTTAGGGCGAATGGGTCATAGATGAGGATTTTGAAACATTTTTTTACTGATTTTTGAGTGATTTTCAGTGGTTTTCAGATTATGGTTTGTTACAACAAGTTTCAGTTTCAATTTTTTCTATAAATTCATCATGAAATTCAAGTTCAAAATGTGATAAAATGATAAACTAGAACACCTAGTTTTATATGCAGTTTTGTTTCAATTTCAAATAAAAGTTAATATGATGTAAATGATATGCAAGATGACTAATTTTTTTATATTTTTCAAAATGCAAAATATGCAATCCTAAAACCTTCAATGAGATCCAAATTTGAATACAAATTACACACCCTAAATGAGACCTAATTGAATGCAAATGAATGCAATATCTAAATCTAGGATGAAAAATGGAATCTAAAATTAGAAAATTACAATGCTCAAAAGGTTAGGTTCACCAAAATGAAAAGGGAGGAAAATAGGTTTATCGAAATGAAATATATGATTCACCTCTTTTTCTCCAATTTCATTCAGTATGCAAGCTATAATGCACAAATGAGAAACAATAACCAAATCTAACCCAACTAACAGCCAAAAGGTAGATCTAGAAAGGGTAAAATGTTGTGTACCTGTCACCAAAGTTGCCTTTTTACTCCTCATTGAGGACTCATTCGACCTATGGTGAATGGGTCTTGGCTAATGCTCTGGAAAATTAGTTTTTGCATTTTGTTCTTCAATGTCCGCACTCCCAGATTCTAGTGGGTCACTATCTCATGTAGCTCAGTTTCTGTGATTTGATATTTTTTCTTGAAACTTTCTTGAAACTTTCTCTCCAAAATATCTTCAACCTAAAACATGCAATAACACATCAAAGAGATAAAAATGTTGTGTTGTTAGGGAATGGAGGTTTGCCTTGGCCAAACCCCATTTTGGTAATTAAACCTTGAAATTAATAAAAGCATAAAGGAATGATGAATGAACAAATGAATGTCACAACTCACCAATCCTTATTTGAACCTTGGATAAATCTGCAATCTAGCATGAAGTAGCCTCAATGAATGTATATCTTGATGATGAATTTTGATGTGAAACAATTCCATTGATATGCTCGATTACATCTTGAATGTTACATTAACACATTAGCTCAAACAATATGCATGATGCAATACATATTTGACATGATGAAATGGATCTTGATTGTTGCAATATTCTTCAAAAAATCTACCCTTGAATGCCTTAGAAATTGCTCTTGAATTCTCCTATCATCCACTTAAATTAAATAAATTCATCTTTATTTGATTTAACACTAACATCATCCTCTGTGATTAAATAAAACAAATCTTTATTTAATTAAATGTAAAATCATTTTCTCCTCATTTTGATTTATTTAATCCTAAAATATAAGTCAAAGTCAAAATCACCTAATCTCCTATTAAATTAATCAAATCATGATTAATTTAATCCTAATCACCTAAATCCTCTAGATTCTTCCACTTGCACAATAAATCAATTAATTTGATTTATTATTTCTTCTAATTTCATTCAAAAAGGGCATCAAGATGGAATATTCCTCGAATTTGAATCTCCCTCTCAAAAGACTTGTCCTACAACTTGTCATTTATGATCTCTTACATGTCTCTTAAATGTCTCTTACACAAGTCAACTTGGTATGAACTCTCTTCTTTCATCCCCCCTAAACATGTCATTTCATCAAAATTCAAATTTCAAATTGGCACATTGACCAAAATGTGCACAACCCTCATCCTCTCACATCTTGACAAGTGAAATCTTGTCATTGGCTCATGAATGATCCCACATTCATCCAAATCTCTTAATATGCCAACCTTGAATCTATAAAAGCAAAGAATTTCTACAACACAATTTGACAACACACTGCTACAAAACTAGATGCACAATCTCATGCATTTGCACTATCATCATCTTAGCATTCTTGCTCATCAGGGGGTGGGAAAGGGAATCATTTCCACATCATGAGGATTACCACTCCCACTATGGAATAGAGTTTTTTCTTGTTGTTTATGCTTTCAATTAGTTGTTTGGTTCTATTTTTCTTGTTTGCATAGGTAGCATGAGTGAATATTTCATAGGAATGTTGGATTTGCTTGTTTCAAACTAGCTAACAATCTAAAGGTGGTCATTGTTTGAAGCGATTTGCAGATTTCACTATTTACATTTTGGTGCTAGAAGGAGGGAACAACCCTATCTTGTTTCACACAGTAAATTTGAAAACTAATGGCATTGATATATTATTATTTATGTTTTGAAGTGATATATCATTGGTTTGCAAGTATTGTTGGTTTGATATCGCTTATAGGCTTTTTTTACGTTGCTAAAGAGATTTATAAATATGATTAATGCATGATTAAATGCATGATAATCTGCAATTTTCGAGCCTTCTTCCATGCTTCTGTTAGAATGTTCTAGATCAATACTTTTAATGCCTGAATATTTTGTCTGCCATAGGCCATCAGACAAATCGGTTTTATGTGAGGATGTTTTGATTATAAACAAACTGATGAATATACTTTTGAGGCATTGACATTTAATGCATTTTTTATACATTTAGGAAAAAGATCAACATACAAGAGAGAAGTTTGACATTTAACAATCATATTTGTGTTTTGTATAATCATTGTCAGTCTTTCAAAATTTATGGGTACGTATCTTTATGTAAAGAAAGTTCTATCACCAAATCTTACGCCATTGTTTTTCACTTCATAGCCACTCTCCATCTTGCATTTATTATTCGAGGTCATTTTCTGGTTGACATTTGTGTTTACTAAAGGTTGTTTATGGAAATCAAACACATATTTGAAAATTGGTGCTATGTGTGTTAACAGGCCAATATGTGTAAACCAACGATATGTGCTAACAAAATTTCATGTGTTAATAGGCCAATATGTGTAAACCAATGATATGTTTTAACAAGTTGATATGTGCTAACAAAATATATGTGTTGACGAGCCAATACGGGTTAACCAACGATATGTGCTAACCAACTGTATGTGTAAACAAGCGATAGTGCTAACAAGTGGTATGTGTTAGAAAGCCAATATGTGTTAACAAACTTCATTTGTTAACAAGCACAAAACTATGAATTTGGTAATCAATGCCTTGTCTTATGCATTAAATCTGCATGCAATGTATAAATATGCATACAAAGTATTCACAATAGCTCTGCTAATTAGTGCCTTTTCTTCCATGGTAAGGGTAGTTGCCTTGTCTATGACTAAATATGTAAGGATCTCTCACTGATCAGATCGACAAAGGCACAGTCCAACGACCTTTTCCTTTACTGCTCTGTAGTGCCAAAAATAAAGAGGGGGAGATATTGGATTATAATTGTGACACATGGAACGAAAAGCTAGACATCCAATATTATTTTCTAGCTATGCAATCTTTACACTTGTTTGCAGAAGAGAAGCTCTGGAATCTTTTGGAATCTACTAGAAATGCTCACTGAGACACTTATGCCAGAATGGGCAACCTAGTCCTCTTCTCGAGAAACTTTTCCGAAACGGGTTTCTGGAAAAAGGGTATCCAAAAACACAAATTCCAAATTTCGTTCACTTACGCCCGCAAAACTCTTAAATTTTTCTACCAAAGAAGGCACTACAAGAAAGCATACAACTTTTGACCAGTCATAAACTATAATTATTTTAGTTAGATAACTAAATTGCTTAGACCATCATGGTCAAGTTGAGAGGAGACATGGAATCCACATCTTTGAGGTAGACTTAAATAGTTCAACCAATCCCAAAATTAATCTGAAAATTTATATGTCACATGCCAACAATAACATATATATCAATAGTAATCATAAGAACTATAAGAGAACAAATCCTAAGGGCTAGACCTAGTCCTTGGGGGCTCGTCTCAGACGACCTTTCCTACGTATATAATTCACAAAAGGCATCGTATTTCAACAACTGGACTTTAACCATCTCACCCATGGCTGGATAGCAAGGAATATAATCGACAAGGTTAAAAATAATGATCCTACCTCAATCATAATCCTAACCCTATACATTGATATAGGGTAACTCAATCCTCTACTCAAATTAACATATGTCCCATATAAATTACATATTAAAGAGTGGGTACACAACCCTTTCTAAGTTCCATTACCCCAGACAGTTACACAGTTAGCTGCCAGCCACTTAGGTGAAGCTGAGGATCGAGGACCTAGGTAAGTATGTACTAGAGAAATATGGAACATCTAAATAAATTCTCATGCTTGCACAAACAATGTCACAAGCCATAGCAAGTCACAAAATACAGTTAAGGTGGCACTAATAGGTATTCACAAAATAGGAGAATTCACTTCTTTGTGAGTTGGATAATCATTTGAGAACATAGTTTGGCCCTATCTTAAGGTCAATTTCACCATAAATTAGTTTAACAATAATACAATGGTATCAATTGTGTCATACTAATAATTGACTTCTCAATAACTATTTAATGATATATGATTACCATATCGATACTTTTCAAATCATTAAGTGGGGAAAAATATAATGATTAGAAGAATCCATAGATATATAAAGAAACACTAATTCATAACATTTTGACCACCAAGAACATTGCATTAACATATCAAATCATTGACTTGAGATAACCACTTAATTCCTATATGAAAAGATAGTAATATAACAATCATCTAAGGATATGGTATATAAGACTACATGGTTTGAACATTATAATTAAAAAAAAAAAAATCCATTTTATTCAAGATAATCACTCTATTATTAGCTAAGACATAATAGAAAGGTAACGACAATCTTAACTAACATATCCCTTTATATCAATTAAATGATACCTAAGTATAATGCATCCCAAATTGATTCCAATATGCTAGGTGTTATAACCGACAGGTTTATACATGCCTCAATGAACAACTATAGCCTCCTCCTTCTTGGAATACAACCATAATTAATATAAATATATTCCACTTCATCATAGGAGTGTATAGCAAGATAAAGTTTTATCTATCTTATCAACCCTATTCTTCTATTTGACTTGCTAGTTTGCTCTCGTCTATTTTATTTTATTATTATTATTATTATTATTATTATTATTATTATTATTTTACGTTGAAACACTCTATTGCAATGCAAGGATTATGCCTCTAAAACCAATTAAAAGACTAAAGAAAGTACTTAAATATGAAATCTTACATTTCTAGAGAATAGTTATTTCTTTTGCATGATATCTTCAATTTAAAAGCTTATATAAGAAAGATGATCTTTGACACCCCATAACCCCAAGCTTGTCCATTAAAATTCATCCAAGATCATTATTATAATATATAATCCCTTGCAATATTTATGATATTTTTTCACAAACTACCTAGATGACATCAAGTTTAGATCTCCAAACTACGATATAAGAGAATGCAAAAATTATAATTATGCATAATATTAATTACCATGCAAATTAGGATTTATTTTTGTTAAAATAACTTTCATATAAATTACACAATAAGAAAGCAACATTAAAATAAAATTGTCTTAATTTCAATAGCTAGTTATCACTTAATTAACACAATCCTTTAAAATCAATCATTTGAGGTTACACCATTTAATATTTAGAAAATAAAGGTCAGACTGATGACACAAGTCATGCAAATTTATACTGTACACTAAATGTAATTTGTTGTGGAGAAGAATGCAATAAGCCTAGAATGTGGGGTCGATCATTGAGTAGAACATTTCCGTGAAAAGTCCATTTTATTGGCTTAATCGTATAGACTTATTTAATTCAACTTAATTTCTTTTATGTTAAAAAAAAAATTAATATTCATCTCGTCATTGAAATGCATTCTATCATTTCAGAACCAAATGATCCACATTTTGATTGTGTCACCGCCTTATGTATTATACCTCTTAAGGTTTGGGGATTAACTTCAACCATTCTCTACAGCATAACAATTCAATGGACAACAAAACTGAAAGGAACTTTTGGATCTTCACTGTCTTGTATACTGTAAAATTAATTAGTATGGCCTAATATAGGAGACATTAGGATGTATTAAGTTATGTGAGGTGTTGTTACTCTTCATAAGCAGCCGCCAGGGCATTTTAGAATTCTTTCCTGCACCAAGCATATTGGTGTATACTATCCTAAAGATATAAATTGCTGACAGTCCAACTATTTCCCTTGTATTTGTGGAGGATCATTGATCATGGTTGCTAGATGCACGAAGCTAACTATGGCCACGTTTGGCATGGATGGACCCTAGGTAGATATGTACGAGAAGTGTGGATGGATAACAAAACATGTGAGCTGTTCGATAGGAGGACTCAAAGAGATACAGTCTAAAGGGCTGCAATCAATTGTAGGATATGAACAAAATAGATTTGTTGACTAGGCTTTAGAACTCTCAAGAAAATGCAATTGGCAGGTGTAAAGCTAAACTCTACAACATTATTACGTATGCAGAAT
Source organism: Sequoiadendron giganteum (assembly GCA_007115665.2). NCBI lineage: Eukaryota > Viridiplantae > Streptophyta > Pinopsida > Cupressales > Cupressaceae > Sequoiadendron > Sequoiadendron giganteum. Next base: position 121,494 of record VCHN02000023.1, read on the forward strand.
GTGGAGCATAGACAATCCACATGAGTTGTTTGACAGGATGCCTCAAAGAAAGTGATCCCATAGAATGCAAGAATTCCAAGATATGCACAAAAATAGATTTGTTTAGAGGCTTTTAGAAACTTTCAAGCAATTACAACCAACAGTCGTACAACCAAACTCCACAACCTTTCTGAGCATCCCCTCTGCCTGCGCCAAAATGGAAGCTTTGCAACAAGGTATGATCATCCATCAAATCATAAAGGGGAATTTTTTTATCAGATGTTACAGTAGTAACTGTTGTCATATTCATGCATGCAAAATGCAAAGCATAGACAAGGCACATGAATTGTTTGGCAGAATGCGATTTGTAAAATGTGGCAGCATAGACAAGGCACGTGAACTATTTGACAGAATTCCCAAAGAACGGGGTCTCATAGAGTGCAATATTTGCAGGATATGCATAAAATGGATTGGTTGAAGAGGCTTTAGAAACTTTAAAAAAAATGCAACTCAGTAGGTGTAAAAATAGATTTTACAACCTTTTTCAGCATCATCCCCGCCTGCGCTAAAATGGAAGCTTTGCATCAGGGTATGAACATTTTTATAAGGTAAACAACTACCCCGGTAAAGATGCATGTGCCACGCAGGAATATAGACATATGTATTGGTTACACAATGACCACACTTTTCTTTTGTTTTGAGCGTTTCCCCAAGAGGGCCTGAGAAGGTTTACTATCTAATATAATAGAGTCTGTTAGAGCTGAAGCCCAACAATCCTTTCTGATTTCCCTCCAAGTACGTGGCTTTTCACATTTAGTTTCAGCTGAATGTTATTTGTATTATGTTTATATATTGGAGAATGTTTTTGATAAAAGGGTAAAACAGGTTTTACAGGGACTGAAACCACAAAGTTTACAAAATAGCAAAAAGAACACCAAAGTTCCACAAAAAAAAACAGCTGCCTGAGAAAAAACCAGCAGCAACCAAACTAAAAGGACCAGAAGGGTCAGGAAAGAAGGGACAACAGAGAAAGCACACAGGAAACCCCAACCATTACTTCAGAGACCTAAGGACAGTTTATATATTGGAGAATGTTTCTCTGCTGCTATATCGATTATTCAAACAAAAGTAATAATAAATTCCTCTGCTTAGTGTGGACGTAGCCAATTTATTGGTGAACCACGATAAATTGGTGTCTCATTCTTTTGTGCAATTACTCTATTTTTCTGCATCTTTGTTATTCGTTCTTCTTTCATTTACAATTGGTATCAGAGCTGTATGGTGACGGTATAGCTGATTGGGAATTCAGTGTTGAATTTTTGGATTTATGGAGGAAGCCAAGATAGAGAAATTCTCAGGTCAGAATTTCAGTCTGTGGAAGGTGCAAATGGAGTCATTGCTGATAAAACAGGACCTCTCACTCACGCTTGAAGGGAAAGCAAATAAGCCAAGTTCGATGGCAGATGAAGAGTGGGCGAAGTTGGACAGGAAGGCAAAAGCTACGATTTTCCTCTCGCTATCCAGTATCGTATTGTTTAATGTTTCTACAGAAAAGACTTCGAAGGAATTGTGGGACAAACTTTCTTCGATGTATGAGATGGCTTCAGCCTCTAATAAGGTGTTTATCATTAAAAAAACTTATAACCTGAAAATGAAAGAAGGTGGAATTGTATCAAACCGTCTTAAAGAATTTAACACATTGGTTACTCAATTAGTTTCAGTGGGCATTAGTCTGGATGACGAGATCAAGGCAATCTTATTGCTGTATTTGTTGCCTAACAGTTGGGAAGGTGTTGTAATGGCTGTGAGCACTTCAGTTGCAGCCAAAAATAAATTGAACTTTGATGATGTAGCAGCTATAATTCTCAACGAAGATATCCGTAGAAAGAACCAAGAAATTTCTTCCAACGAAGCTCTAACTATTGTTAGTAGAGGAAGACCTTGGCATAAAGGCAAAGACAATAATAGGAGAAGATCAAAATCTGCTAAAAAGGTCTAACTCCAGAGGTAGAATTGGCGACTGTTGGTTTTGTGGTAAGGCCGGTCACACTAAAACAGATTGTTATTCTTATAAGAAGGCACAAGAGGAGGTTAAAAACAGTGAAGCTAATGTTGTCTATGAACATGATGATAGTGTATTGGTTTGGTCCGTAAGTGAAATCACTTAAGATTTGTGGGTTTTAGATTTGGGCACATCTTTCAATGCTACCTCTTGTACAAATGCCTTTTCTAATTATCAAGAAGGACAGTTCGGGAATGTTTACTTGGGGGATAACAAATCTTTGGAGATTATTGGTAAAGGTGATGTTATCTTACAATCCAATAATGGAAGCCCATGGTTTTTGCAAGATGTTCGACATATTCAAAAATTGAAGAAGAATCCGATTTCTATAAGCCAACTTTTTTCACAAGGCTGCAATACTCTTTTCTTTCCAGATTCATGGAAAGTTACTAAGGGTTCCCTACAGATTGCGAAAGGAGATAGAGTGGGCAACTTATATGTTTTTGAGAATGACTCTCAAGTGGGACCTGCTATGGCACTAACGGACATCGAGACCATACTTTCGCACCAACGACTTAGACATATGAGTAGGAAAGGCCTTGAAGTGATGGTCAAAAGAGATCAATTACCGGGTTTGAAATGAATGGATTTTGATTTTTGCCAACATTGTCTTTATGGCAAACAAAAGAGGGTCAACTTCTTGAAGACGTGACGTGCAAAGCATACCTCACCTTTGGAGCTTGTTTATTCAGATGTATTTGGACCGACTAAGGTAACCTCTCTTGGAGGGGCCATCTATTTTGTAACTTTCCTTGATGACTGCACTAGGAAGGTCTAGATTTTTATGCTTAATGAGAAATCTAAAGTCTTTAGTAAATTCAAATTTTTTAAAGCTTTAGTTGAGAATCAGAGTGGACATAACATCAAATGTTTGCAAACGGATAATGGTGGTGAATTTTTCTCACTAGAGTTTAAAATTTTTTGTGCTGACAATGGTATTGGTCGAATCAAAGTTGTTCCTTTTACACCTTAAAAAAATGGATTGGTGGAAGAGGCTTTAGAAACTTTTAAAAAAATGCAACTCAGTAGGTGTAAAAATAGATTTTACAACCTTTTTCAGCATCATCCCCGCCTGCGCTAAAATGGAAGCTTTGCATCAGGGTATGAACATTTTTATAAGGTAAACAACTACCCCGGTAAAGATGCATGTGCCACGCAGGAATATAGACATATGTATTGGTTACACAATGACCACACTTTAATTTTGTTTTGAGCGTTTTCCCAAGAGGGCCTGAGAAGGTTTACTATCTAATATAATAGAGTTCTGTTAGAGCTGAAGCCCAACAATCCTTTCTGATTTCCCGCCAAGTACGTGGCTTTTCACATTTTGTTTCAGCTGAATGTTATTTGTATTATGTTTATATATTGGAGAATGTTTTTGATAAAAGGGTAAAATGGGTTTTACAGGGACCTGAAACCACAAAGTTTACAAAATAGCAAAAACAACACCAAAGTTCCACCAAAAAAAATTGCTGCCCGAAAAAAAACCAGTAGCAACCAAACTAAAAGGACCAGAAGGGTCAAGAAAGAAGGGACAACAGAGAAAGCACACAGGAAACCCCAACCATTACTTCAGAGACCTAAGGACAGTTTATATATTGGAGAATGTTTCTCTGCTGCTGTATCGATTATTCAAACAAAATTAATAATAAATTCCTCTGCTTAGTGTGGTCGTAGCCAATTTATTGGTGAACCACGATAAATTGGTGTCTCATTCTTTTGTGCAATTACTTTATTTTTCTGCATCTTTGTTATTCGTTCTTCTTTCATTTACAATTGGTATCAGAGCTGTATGGTGACGGTATAGCTGATTGGGAATTCAGTGTTGAATTTTTGGATTTATGGAGGAAGCCAAGATAGAGAAATTCTCAAGTCAGAATTTTAGTCTGTGGAAGGTGCAAATGGAGTCATTGCTGATAAAACAGGACCTCTCACTCATGCTTGAAGGGAAAGCAAATAAGCCAAGTTCGATGGCAGATGAAGAGTGGGCGAAGTTGGACAGGAAGGCAAAAGCTACGATTTTCCTCTCGCTGTCCAGTAACGTATTGTTTAATGTTTCTACAAAAAAGACTTCGAAAGAATTATGGGACAAACTTTCTTTGTTGTATGAGATGGCTTCAGCCTCTAATAAGGTGTTTATCATGAAAAAAATTTATAACCTGAAAATGAAAGAAGGTGGAATTGTATCAAACCATCTTAAAGAATTTAACACATTGGTTATTCAATTAGTTTCAGTGGGCATTAGTCTGGATGACGAGATCAAGGCAATCTTATTGTTGTATTTGTTGCCTAACAGTTGGGAAGGTGTTGTAATGGCTGTGAGCACTTCAGTTGCAGCCAAAAATAAATTGAACTTTGATGATGTAGCAGCTATAATTCTCAGCGAAGATATCCGAAGAAAGAACCAAGAAATTTCTTTCGGCGAAGCTCTAACTGTTGTTAGTAGAGGAAGACCTCGGCATAAAGGCAAAGACAATAACAGGAGAAGATCAAAATCTGCGAAAAAGGTCTAACTCCAGAGGTAGAATTGGCGACTATTGGTTTTGTGGTAAGGCTGGTCACACTAAAAAAGATTGTTATTCTTATAAGAAGGCACAAGAGAAGGTTAAAAACAATGAAGCTAATGTTGTCTATGAACACAATGATAGTGTTTTGGTTTGGTTCGTAAGTGAAATCACTTAAGATTTGTGGGTTTTAGATATGGGCACATCTTTCAATGCTACCTCTTGTACAAATGCCTTTTCTAATTATCAAGAAGGACAGTTCGGGAATGTTTACTTGGGGGATAACAAATATTTGGAGATTATTGGTAAAGGTGATGTTATCTTACAATCCAATAATGGAAGCCCATGGTTTTTGCAAGATGTTCGACATATTCGAAAATTGAAGAAGAATCCGATTTCTATAAGCCAACTTTTTTCACAAGGCTGCAATACTCTTTTCTTTCCAGATTCATGGAAAGTTACTAAGGGTTCCTTGCAGATTGTGAAAGGAGATAGAGTGGGAAACTTATATGTTTTTGAGAATGACTCTCAAGTGGGACCTACTATGGCACTAACGGACATCGAGACCATACTTTCACACCAACGACTTAGACATATGAGTAGGAAAGGCCTTGAAGTGATGGTCAAAAGAGATCAATTACCGGGTTTGAAATGAATGGATTTTGATTTTTGCCAACATTGTCTTTATGGCAAACAAAAGAGGGTCAACTTCTTGAAGACATGACATGCAAAGCATACCTCACCTTTGGAGCTTGTTTATTCAGATGTATTTGGACTGACTAAGGTAACCTCTCTTGGAGGGGCCATCTATTTTGTAACTTTCCTTGATGACTACACTAGGAAGGTCTGGATTTTTATGCTTAATGGGAAATCTAAAGTCTTTAGTACATTCAAATTTTTTAAAGCTTTAGTTGAGAATCAGAGTGGACATAACATCAAATGTTTGCAAACAGATAACGGTGGTGAATTTTTCTCACTAGAGTTTGAAATTTTTTGTGCTGACAATGGTATTGGTTGAATCAAAGTTGTTCCTTTTACACCTTAAAAAAATGGGGCTGCAGAAAGGTTAAATAATTTTTTTTTGGAATGAGCACGATGTATGCTTTCCAATGCTAGATTGGGAAAAGAGTTTTTGGCTGAAGCTTGTCGTACGATAGTTTAATTAATTAATCAGAGCCCTTCATCCTGGTTAGATTTTGGTATTCCAGAGGAGGAGTGGCTTGGAAAGCGAATCTCTTATTCATATCTTCGGGTATTCAGATGTGAAGTGTTTTCTCTTGTTCCCAAGGAGAGTTGATCCAAATTGGATCCCAAATCACAAAAGTGCATTTTTGTTGGGTATGGCGAAGATCAGTACGGATTCAGACTGTGGGATCCTGTCGCCAATAATATTATTCATAGCAGGGATGTGGTTTTCCATGAGCACATTTTTCTAGCTTTGCTAACACAAGCAGTAGTCACGAAGGAATATGTGCCCTTCTTAGCATTTGAAAACACTCATTCACATGAGTCATCTGGAGGAAATTTGCAGTCTGGAAGAGTAGGTGGAACATCTTATTCCCCCACCTCTATTTTATCCACTTCCCCTTTTGCGTCATCTCCTTTGATTTCAGGCAGTATTGATGGGGCAACGAGTGGAGGATTCTTCCCACATAGCTCCCCTCCTTCTTTCACTCCAGAGTATAACTCTCATATGGAACAACCTATTTTACATTCTCTGCAACCTTCAAACATTGCTCTGGATTCTCAAGAAATTACTGAGTAGTCACAAGAAATTGGTGCGCAGTCTTTAAAATTCCCTGCACCGACTCTAGAGATTACTGCACAACCTCCTCTTCAAGCTATGCAACTTCTAAAACTTGTTGCGCAGCCTCTGCCAAGAGTCAAACAACCTCTGCAAGGAACTTCATAGTCTTCACAAGGAGTTTGGGAGTACGCACAACCTACTCTCTCTTATATGCCACCTCCCTTTTGTGGTTCGTCATTTCCCTTTGGAGATGGGTCTTCAATGAGGCATGAGATGGGAGGCTTTGTTTCACAGCCACAACAAAATGTGCATGCACAAGGGACTATGTAATTTGAGGATATTCAAAGGCAGAGTCTGAAAGATAATGTTCCTAACAGAGGTATTTTACAACATGAACTTGAAAATGTTCAAAGTCAATTACAAAAAATGCATTTGGAAGATTCAAATATGCCTGAATAGGGTTCCCACTTAAGGAGGTCTACCTAGGAGAGGAGACGTCCTAAATTTACAGATTATGAATTGCTATTTTCAGAGGAGGCTGAGCCTGACCTTTTGATAACTGATCAATATGAACCAACTACTTTCAAAGAAGCTTGCAAGGCAATTGATTCTGCAAACTTGTAAGAGGTAATGCAAGATGAAATGAGTTCATTGCAAGCTAATAATACTTGGGATTTAGTGTTGCTTCTGCCTAATCAAAGACCTTTGAAGAATCATTGGGTATACAAATTGAAAGAGGAAGATGCTGGCAAGAAACGTTATCACGCCAGACTAGTTGTTAAGCGGTATGATCAACATAAAGGAATAGATTTTAATGAGATTTTCTCTCCAGTTGTGAGAATGAACACAATCCAGACAGTTTTGGGTTTTTCCGCAGTTTGAGATCTTGAACTTGACCAATTGGATGTCAAGACAACTTTTCTACATGGTGTTGTTGATGAGGAGCTGTATATGGAGCAGCCGAAAGGATTTAAACAACAAGGACAAGAACAAATTTATTGCAGGCTGAAGCACAACTTGTATGGGTTCAAGCAAGCCCCATGACAGTGGTATATTAAGTTTGATCATTTCATGATTGAGCACAAGTTTATCAGGTGTGAATTAGATCCATGTGTTTATTAATAGCAACTTCCTATTGGTGAGTTTTTTATTCTCTTACTTTATGTTGATGACATGTTGGTGGCCGATAATAGCAAGAGGATTGTTTCTCAGTTGAAGGCACAATTAGCTATGCGGTTTTCTATGAAAGACTTAGGTATATTAAGTTTGATCATTTCATTATTGAGCACAAGTTTATTAGGTGTGAATCAGATCCATGTGTTTATTACTAGAAAATTCCTACTGGTGAGTTTGTTATTCTCTTACTTTATGTTGATGACATGTTGGTGGCCGCTAATAGCAAGAGGATTGTTTCTCAGTTGAAGGCACAATTAGCTACGCGGTTTTCTATGAAAGACTTAGGTGCAACCAAGAAGATTATTGTAATGACAATCACTAGGGATAGACGAAAGAAGGAGATCATGTTGTCACAAAAGGCATACATTGACCGGTTCTAGAAAGATTTTGTATGACTGATATGAAGGCTGTTTCTATTCCTCTTGCTGCCCATTTTCGTTTATCTTCTGATTTGAGTCCGAAAACAGAAGAGGATAAAAATTTTATAGAAGGGATTCCTTATAAATTTGCAGTTGGCAGAATTATGTATGCCATGGTTTCAACTCGTCCCGACATTGCTCATGCAGTGGGAGTTGTGAGTAGGTTCATGAGAAATCCTTGAAAGCCTCATTGGGAAGCAGTCAAATGGATTTTAAGGTATCTTAAAGGTACTACTAATTATTCTTTATGTTTTGGTGGAAATAATGTTCAACTGTAAGGTTTCACTGATTCTGATCTTGCTGAAGATTTAGACAAATGAAGATGTACTACTGGTTATGTTTTTATGTTTGTTGTAGCTGCCATTAGTTGGGTCTTGAGGCTGCAACATTCTGTTGCTCTTTCTTTTGCTGAAGCTGAGTATTTGACTCCTTCTAAAGGTGCTAGGGAGATACTTTGGTTACAACGATTGTTCAGTGATTTGAGGTGTCAACAAAGTGATTATGTTCTATTTTGTGATAGTCACAACGCCATTTTTATGGCTCACAATCATTCATCTCAGCGGTGTTCAAAACATATTGAAATACATGCTCATTACATCCGTCATGTAGTTGAAGAGGGCAAGTTAAAACTTGCAAAAATTGACACTAAGGTCAATCCGGTAGATATTTTCACCAAGGTTGTTGGCAAAGAGAAGTTCGAATGCGCCAGGACTTCTCTTGGTCTGGTTAAGAAGAAGTGAAATACAATTTGAAGCAGGGGAATGGTTGATGAGTTGCAACAGCCATTGGACTTCAAGTGGGAGATTGTTAGAGCTGAAGCCCAACTGTCCTTTATGATTTCCCTCCAAATACGTGGCTTTTCACATTCAACTTTAGCTGAATGTTATTTTTATTATGTTTATATATTGGAGAATGTTTCTCTGCTACTGTATTGATTATTCAAATAGAAGTAATAATAAATTCCTCTGCTTAGTGTGGATGTAGCCAATTTATTGGTGAACCACGATAAATTGGTGTCTCATTCTTTTGTGCAATTACTCTATTTTTTTGCATCTTTGTTATTCGTTCTTCTTTCATTTAGAAGTTCACCTATTATTTTCTTCTAAAATATGCAATGAAAGAATATGCATTTAGGCATGCGAAATGTAACATTTTAAGAAAAACCAGATCAAGGAATAAAGCAAAGGATGAGGAGGAATCGAAGTTCATACATTTGAAAATAATAATAAAGCCATGTGACTTGAGAGAGGTACATACCGTTGTTTCCTATCAAGAAAAATTTGATATATTCGGCCCAAGCTTTTCCTATGGCTATTGTCATTCCCTCCGCCCACCTGTTGACAAGAAAGAAAAAAGTCCACATATCTTTCTCCTGGCTAACTTTGCACCCGTCCCCTTGACCTCAAATGACTGTCCCCATCTCCATAGTATGAAGGATGGATGATCTCCTTCATACTGCCTGAGTACCTTCCCATCCTCCTAACCCCCCCATAAATGAGAATTTTTTTTATGCATTCATATTCATCTAGTTTCACTCACCTCGTGCTCGCTTCGCTGTAAAATCTCCTCTCCCATACTCTTTCATAATGACCTCTTTATGATTCCTTTACTCAAAGATTATAGCACCATTTTTTTTGAGATGGCATATCTTGCAATTTCTTCAGTGATGCACGATATCCTCCATTCCCATTCTCTTGCATGCGTGAAGGTGAAGTGAGCTCAGAGTTTTGAACTTAATACTTTGTTAGAGATGACGCAACCCAAATTGTTTAACTCTTAGTCTTTCTTTATCTTTCAATTACTACGTCAGAATTTGGTTAAAGTTATTAATAAGATTTGACTACAGGGAATGAAAACATAACTTACTTGACCCTGAATTCATTGGAGGTTTGAGAATTAATTTGATTCGTTTAACATGTATTTAATATTTTTAATACCCTTCTACTTTCAAGAAAAATAACCGCTTACTACCAATCTTGGATAAACTTAAGTTTGTTAACAAGTTAAATGACATTATACGTGACTATTCTTTGGTCAAAATAACATAGTTATATAAATTGATTCAAGTTAAATATCCTTTGATATTATTTAAATTTCTTTTGTTTGTTATATTAAATACACGACACATTCTAGTTCTAGAGAGAACAACACTACATATGAAGTGACTTTCAAATAACACTTTAATGCGTACAGGAAATTTGCACTACAATAGCATGAAGGATGTTATGACAAAGTTGACATTTCCTCAATAATATAGAAGAATCACCAAAATAAATAATAACCTATAGACTACTGTCCTCTCCAAACCAATTACAAGGTAATTAATCATATAGAGGATTTATAATCACCTTAGGTTAATATTCCTCCATGATACATGTTCCATCTTTGTTAATGAAATTCTCCTCTATATTGCAATACACGATGTGCAATCAAATTCATGAAATGAGGGTACAAGATATATTAATAAAACTTAAAAATTTGACAATCCTAATAAAGTCTCAAGAGGTAAATACATGGTACCCTAAACAATCATTGCAACCCCGTATGATATTAACCACATATCAACACCTTAATGATGTATCACCACTACATAAGTTGTATGTTTCTCATTAGATCTAGATTACACAATTCATCAATTTAACTCCACCTATTATCTCTTAAGATATATACCAATGATACAAATAAAGTATTTGCAACTATGGAACAAAAAGATGAGGCCTTACAAATTTATATTAAACATATTCAAATTTTAATATTTAAATTAATTTTAAAAAAACAAAGTGTCAAAAAGTCAAAAAAATTATATTAAATTTTCTTTTTTTACATTAAAATAAAATACTTTATTTTTATTAAATTCTAATAATATTCTAAATGTTAAAAAATTAAAAAATAATATATATTAAATAAAATAAAATAATAATATATATTTCAAAAGTTTTAAAAGTATTCTTCCCACATTCACGACAAAGGCTATGCAACCATCAAAATAGGATGGGGCAGCAACATGAGGCATCTGATGCCTATGCCCTGATATACCTGAACATCGTGCGCCAACCGACCTGTTATAGGCCGTATTTGTAAGATATTTTTTTGTTTTACATGTTCAATATATGTTTTATGTTTTATATAATATATGTTTATGTCAGAGATGTTTTACAATGGCATTTGGCCGTGTTCATAAAAAATACACCTTAAATCAAAGAAAACTCTTGAAATCATCACCCTTTATTTATGTAAATCTTTAAAAAATAAAATTTTGAAATTGATAAAAAATTAATAAAGCTCTTCAAAAAGCATTTTAGCCTCCATTAAAGATTCTTTTTATGGAGTTTTACTTGGCATTTAAGTCCGGGTTATAATCATGGTAGTGGCACATCTTTCCTTAACTCTTTGTAAGCCACTACGTGGCAGTTGCAACTATATTTTTAACTTTTATAGCTATTTTAAATCATGGCATGTTGATTATTATTCTTTGGCATTATGTGTATGCATGACTTGGTGGGAGCGACTAAATATTTGTATTGCTTATCTCTAAAATATATGTCTTTTTATTTTATTTTATTTAATTTTAATAAAATATATTTTTATTTTTACAAAATTGTTAAATTGCTTGTATCTTTTTAATTGTAGTTGATTTCTATGATAGCTTTGTCATATTTATCGACAAAGGAGATCTATTACTTTAGACTTATTTTATATATTTTCTTTTTTATTTTGCTTGGATTTATTTTATGGTTTTAATTTTATTTTTTTTATTACTTGAACATATAATGTATATTAATTTATAATTAGGTTATAAAAGGATTATAATACTGATTTTTTAAATTTTAATTTAGAAAATCAACAAATTATTTATAATTTTATAATTATTTTTTTTATAGTTTTAAATTAATATGACGTTTTAAATATTGTATCAAATATTTATGATATTTATATAAAGATAGAGATAGAGAGATATATGGTGAGATATAGTGCTATAAAGATAGAGATATAAGGAGATATAGGGAGATGAGGAGAGGGAGAGAGATAAAGAGAAAAATAGAGAGAAGTAGAGAAATACAAATAGAGATGGAGAGAGAGAGAGGGGAGAGATAGGGATATAGAGATAGAGGGGGAAAGAGTGTGAGAGAAAGAAGGTGATAGAGATAAGTAATAGAGAGGTATATATAGGTTGAAAGATAGAGAGATAGAAATAGAGGTAGGGAAGGAGAAAGAGGAAGTGTGAGTATGAGTGAGAGAGAGATATGGAGAGGGATATATATATTTACAAATAGATAGAGAGGGAGAGAGAGAGGGGGAAGAGAAATAGAGGAGAGAGAAGGAGAGATAAATAGAAAGAGAGTGATAAGGAGAGAAGGAGAGATAGGGATAGAGATAGATATAACTTGGAAAATATAGAAGTGGTGTGAGAAAGATAGATAAACATATAAAGAGGGGGCGATGGAATGAAAGAGAAAGAGGGAGAGGGATAAATAGAGATAGAAAGAGAGAGATGATGAGATATATTAAGCTATCAAACCACACAATTTGGTCTATTTCCTTCGTTTGTAATTTGGAAAGTTTGATAACCAAGCTTATTTATATCTTTTCGAATAACAAAGTAAATGATGATGACACTCTTATTGTATATCCAATGCCACCGTTACCTATATAGCCATTGTGAAAAATACGAGTCTTTTATTGGACTCAGTAAGCCCTCTAGCACTCCCTTGGAATTTTTCCTCATTCCTAGCCCTCCAAATGAACCATAAGATTTCAGTAGTGAGACAGTTCCAAAATGAATTGAGCTCCCTATTTAGCTTTTTATCATTGAACATAACATCAAACCATCTAACTCTACCATTGCCATCCTAGATTAACAAATGATTGCAAAAAATATTCCACATTCTTTTGCATAGAGATAGTAAAAAAATATATGCAATATATACTTTCAAGAGTCCTACAAATAGTGCAAATATCTACATCATTATGGATGAGCTTAAAGGGTAGCTTGTGCATTATTAATTGCCATCTGAAACATTCTTTTTTTGGCTCTTCCACACTCTGCTACATTGATGTGAGATTTTTTTTCCACCCGCTTTCTATTAGCTTCACATCCCAACAAAGATTTACATGTTCAAGAATAGATTCATTCTTAGTAAGTTCCTTGTATAATTTTTTTGCCTCAATATCACATAAAGGTGAGCCATCAAACTAGACAATATCAACATTAAAGTCACAACTTGCATTATCAACATTTGAAACATAAATATCTTTATAGGCATCACCAAGAATGATGTATGTGCTATTATTAGGGTTATCTAACCTAAAATTCTCAACCGACTTGTCCATAGGCTTCAATTGGCCATTATCAACAATGTCATGGAAGGTCTGGATGCCTGAGTGCCACCATTTTTTAGTTGAGCACCCCTGCAACAGGGCTAGGGGTTCATTGAGGTGTTCTAGGCTCCACCACAATGAAGAGTAGGCTTGAAATGTTTGTCCATTACCTAGGACAACATTACCATTTTTGAAAGAAAGTTTATGCTTAACCAATTCCCACGCCTTCCACAAGCTAGTAAAAATAGGCGAGCCTACAGGTGCCATGGAGTGTTTGGTAAGGAGAATGTCACAGAGGGGTACATTCTTCCAAGACTTGGCCTTTTTGGGTATCACCTTACTGATTTTATATCTTATTAGAACCCTCCAAGGTTCCTTTCCTTCCATGGCATGTGCAATCCATTTAATAGCAAGTGTGATGCCCTGAATTCTTAGGTCCTTGAGCCCCAGACCACCTTCCATCTTCCCCATACATTACCATTCCCATTTAACTAAATGCTTCTTTCTTTGACCTTTTCCATTAGACCATAAGAATGCCTTGATCCTTTTTTGAATTTTGTTGATTTGATAGCTATTAAAGAACCAAACTGATGCAAAATAAATGCTATATGAAGAGAGAATTTTCTGATAGATTTTGATTCTTCCTGCAAAAGAAAGATATCAAGTCTATTCCAACTACCAAGTTTTTTTCAAAATTTTCACTTATCCATCCGCACATTTCCTTTAAATTAGGATTGATGGAAAATGAAAGTCCTAGATATCTTATCGGATTATTGGATCCTCCCCACTAGAAATCAGTTTTTTGTAACCAATTGGGTGGGGTCTCCATCCATCCAAGGAAACAATATTTAGGGAATTACATTCTAGCTCTTGAAGCCTGCAAAAAATCTAGAGTTTTTCCATTAACCTTTCAAGGTTTCCTTCCTCCAACTCACTAAAGATTGCATTATCATTTCCAAACTGGATATTCATTAACTTAGTTTGATTTGAGATGCATATCCCCCTTACTTGGGGAGAGAGGGTTTGATCCCTAAGTAAGTAATGCAAAGCATCTGATGCTATAACAAAGAGTGAGGGAGTGAGGGGGCATCCCTGTCTTATGGATCAACCAAGTGAGATTTCCTCTAGCAGGTCTCTGTTGACATCAACTTGAGCCACCACATTCCTTTGCTAGGTATTCATAGCTTTACAAAAGTAGCTTGGGAACCCAAAGGCTTCCAACATAGATCTCAGGAATGCCCATTCAATTCTGGCATAGGCTTTTTCAAAGTCGAGAAGCAACATTGCAGAGTTTTGATTAGAGTTCCTTGACCAGTCCATGGCCTCCCAACTTGTAATCAGATTCCCTAAAATGTATCTCCCTTTAATGAATTTGATTTGAGTGTTATTAATGAAGCTTGTGAGGATATCGACTAATCTTAGTGCAAGAATTTTGACAAGTATCTTATATGACACATTTAACAGGGTTATGGGCCTCCAATTTTTTACCAAGGTCTTGTCTCCCCTTTAGGAAGAAGCTTAATAATATCCTTATTGGTGTTTCTTCTCAATCAGCCTTTTTGTAAGGCCTCATGATAGACCTCTAACAAATCCTCGCCTACCCAATCACTGAATGCCTTGTAAAATTCAACAGACAATCCATCACATCTTGGGGATTTACCATTTTGCATGGACTAAATAGCTTTATGTATTTCTTCTTTTGTTATATCAATATTCAACCTGAAAACTAGTGTGTTATTGATTTTTTTGGGGATCATGCTCTTTATGTGCTCTCTAGCCATCTTGTTCCTTTCTTGGGAGTCTTCTGAGGTAAAGATTTTTTGATAAAAAGCATGGAATTAAGCTAGAATTTCCTCCTGGGAGCTTAAGAGCCTACCATCCTCCAAGATTTGTCCAATATGCTCTTTCCAGACCTTTTCATTGATGTAATTGAAAAAAGCATGGATTCTTTATCTCCATGATGCATCCAATTTAATTTGGCTCTAACCTTGAGGCCTTTGGATTTGTAAGTTCGAAGCTTCCTTAGATCATTTTTGGTTCTTGTTAGACCTTCACTTAAGTAGATGTTTGAAGGATCTTCTTGTATATTGGCCTCGACAAAGAACAGAGCCTCTTGGAGTTCATGCTCTTCTTTCTTTTTGTTCATGGCCATTTTTTTATTCCACCTGCTTATGGTGCTTTCCTCTTTCAACATCCATCTATTTATCTCCCTTATGGATCTTATGCCATCCCTACATCCCTCGTCTTGAAGAAACTGAGTATTTAACATGAATTTAGGATTCTTGGGGGAATTTGGCCTTCTATCTTGGGCCAAGGAGATTATTGTTTTGATGGGATGATGGTCTGAGAGGGTGTAGGGATAAACACAAACCTGCTGCCTTGACATGTCAGGGAGGAAATTGATTGCATTTTGGTTTTAAAACCTATCTAGCCACTAGTATATCCTACTTTTCCCTTGTTGAGCATTACACCATGTGAACCAAATGCCTTTGCAATCTTTCTTGTTGTTTTCCAAAGGATCAGTTAGCTCAAGTTTAATTTTTAGCCTTTGCTAGAAATGTCTTTCTGCGCCCCTCCATGCAGCATCAATTTCGCCCCACTTATCTTCCACTTGCTCTACCATATTGAAATCACCCCTGAGGACCCAAATCCCTTCAGGCAAGTGGGATGCTATCCATTGCCACAATTGAATTCTTTCTCTATGATCATTTGGACCATAGATAGCTCCAACCCCCATTCTTGCACCCTCAATTTCTAAGACTATCCATACCATCCTATTACAAGGAGAGATGCCACTGCTTACAATGGACTCTTTCCATTTGTTTGCAGGGAGAATCATAACACCTCCTCTTCCCCTCTCATGCTAGGTGGAGAACTGATAGGAATCTTTCCATATGAATCTCATGTTTACCTCCAAGGTAAACATTGTTGCTTTTGTTTCTTGCAAAAGGACAATATTTTTTTAGGATTGAGGTTTAAGAACCTTCTCACAAAGTATTTTATGTCTGCGGACTCTAGTCTCTGAATGTTGCAAGATATAATATTAAGATTTATATTCACTTGTCATGGGGGTGTTCTCTTGGCAGTTTTTGAACTCCTCAAAACATCTAGGAAGCTTTTCCTTAACCTCTGTTCTGTTGGTCGTGGGTGATTAAATAACAAGATTGGTCTTCTTTCTTTTATTTTTTACCTGTTGGCTATTGGGATTGCCAGAGGCTAGGGTGCCCTATTTCCTTGGCCTCCTAGGCTCTTTTTTTGGTTTAGTGCTTATCACAGTCCTCTCCTTTATGGCATCCTCCTCAACTTCATCATAGAAATCACTTGCAGACTCACCCGCTATGAGTGGCGTGGGATTGGTCACAGAGTTTATAATGGTCGGGACGGGTTTGATTTTTTTGAGTTGCCTATGTTCAAGCTGGTTGGAATCCTTTTGGATAGCACTATTAATAGTAATGTTTCAAACAATTCTCTATCTTTAGTGCTTTCTCTATTCAGTTGATATCCAACTTTAAGGCCACTATGCAGAGTGTTGTTTGCGTCAGATTGTGGTTCAGAGGATATCCCCATAACCGAGAACTTGGAAGAATCACCTCTGAAAGTAAACCAAGTTTGATGATACCCTGAATTTTTCTTTTCTAAGCTGAGTTTCCCTCGGCTCTTTTGAGTTGCATTAGGTTTTTTTGCTTAGTTTTGTTCTTAAGCGAACCATCATTATTTAACAAACTTTACTCAATTCTTTTCTCAATTTTCTACATAGCAAGCTATTGTGCATTAAGTTTTTCAAGTTGTTACCTGCTCCATTTAATCGAAGGATGAGGATTCAGGATGGGTTTGGGTCTATCAACTTGGTCAGATTCATCATTTTTATCCACCGCTTCCTCCCTGATAAGTGCATCAAACGAGTTCCTTGTCAGAATCAGATTATGGATAGGGGAGGCCATCCCTAATGGTTGGTCACTCTGGTTGACCGATCACAGGGTGTTCAATTCAACCAAGGGATCACAAGTATGTCAAGGAGGAGAGTACCCATCTACTTAGTCAGGATCTATCGAGTGAGTCTTAACCACTCCACCTTTAGGATTCGCTTCGTCGATGGCATCTTTCGGTTTATCCATAGCCCCATTACCAGAGTTACCCACCTCCCTTTTTTCCTTCCTTTTAATAAGAGGGAAATTCTTCAAAATATGTCCCTCACAGTGATATAGGTAACAAGCACTCAGAGTACCAAAATTTCAAGAGGGAAACTTACAAATTTTTCCTCATCTTCAATAAGCAGCCCAAGAGGGAATTCCACCCCGAGGGTTAGGGAAATGAGTGCCCTAGCATCAAGTTTCGACAACGAGGCCTTAGCGTCATCCATTCTAAGCACCTTGCCAAACGAAGCAAGGATAGATGAGACAAGCTTCTAGAATTATGGGGGTACATTTTTCATGACCCATCGTGGGCAGGAGAGAGCAAGTACTTCCTCTGCAATGGTAGTAGGGTTCCGAGCCAATGCTCGAAACATGCAACCGCCAAAGTTCTAGAAAGACTTAGCAAGGGCTTTGCCCTGCATCTCATGGCTTTTGAAGAAAATAACAAACAAACCCTTTTGCAAAATTCTATAATAATTTAATTGAATTTCAAATTTATTTAACCATATGCTAGAGAACTAGGAATTTAGAAATTTCCTAGCCAAGAGCTTATTGATATCAAGAATGGCAAAAAAAATTGCAATTTCTTTAATTCTAAACTTTTCACTTCCAATAATCTCTTTCATTTCAAGGCTAGGTTTGATTTTTGCATAACTGGAAGTGCAAGAGGGCTTACCTTGTTCTCCAAATTCACCATCTTCACCCACGTCTAGTTGTTGATCTGACACAAAGAAGCGTGCACTGGTTGGGATAACTGTTTCACTGCTCGTAACAACATATTTAAACATTTTGAGCTATGTGCAATGTTGTTGCCAATGCTTGCAGAGGGGGGGTGGGGATGGTCATATCCTCCTCCATATAATCCCTTTGGGGGCCAGGGTCTAGGGCACCCTCAAAGCTGAGCCTCAACGAGACTGCTAACACATGTGAGAAGAGTGAACCGATAAGAAAAAGAAACCGTAACTAAAACATAAAACAAATAAAAACCAATTAAAAAAAATGAAGAACAGATGGTGCCACACTAGCAAACCTTTGTGGGGGAGGGCCCTGCCTCCCCCACATGTCATTGCTTCCAACACCCAAGCATGTTGAACAAGGCACCCATTGCAGACCTCCATTTGTCACATCCTCCCTTCCAGTATTCTTCATCATAAATTAATAATTAAAAATTTATAAACTATAATATAATATAAATATTATACCATTTATTTATTATACTATTCATTTACTATTTATACTTATAAATACATATCTTGAGGGTAGGTCCATATTGTCGATCTCTGGAAAGAACAAGACCATTGTGAATGTGGTCTCTTCATTTGATGATAAGGGTATCAAATGTAATAGGCACTTTACAAAATTATCCAAATCATATTCTATTATTTTAAGAAATTTGTTGAAAGATAAAGTGTTGACTTTCTAGATCCTCAACCTCTTATTGAGCCCTACCTTGACTTATATGTTGAGCATACATTTTTTTAGTACCATCAAGTTCATGGACATGATACTAAAAGATGCATGCACCTACATCATGAGATTAAGGATTACATCAATGACGGTACCATCTGTCTTAGTGGGAAAAAATAGAATGCTATCAAGTCTTTGGAAAAGGCCAACGGTGAATTATGGATTTACGTCAATCCATTTCCATCTCATTATGTGAACTTAATTGTTGAGCCTTCAGGTTCCACTGAGTTTTTTTATATTAGAGTATGTAAACATGGTTTCATTTGCACACAACCCTTCTGCCCAACCTATGAATGGATGACCAGACATAATTTCACATCGTAGGATCTACCT
The DNA here is from genome assembly GCA_007115665.2 of Sequoiadendron giganteum. Taxonomy (NCBI): domain Eukaryota; kingdom Viridiplantae; phylum Streptophyta; class Pinopsida; order Cupressales; family Cupressaceae; genus Sequoiadendron; species Sequoiadendron giganteum. The sequence goes on from VCHN02000023.1 coordinate 140,633, forward strand.
ATGAACAAAGAGCCTTCTCTCTTGTACATTCCCATTCGTTCCAATGGGAATATTATGACCAGTGTCCTAGTAGACCCCGTGAGCCAAGTGAACATCATAAAAAATTAGACTTTGCTTATAAAAAATTTGCATAGGGAAGAATACGAGGAATTGAACTATGCACACACATGATGGACTCATAGTCCCTCCTCTCGATTATATTACTCTTTTGGTCTTGGTAGGACCTAGGACTGTAGATACTTCTTTTGTTATAATTCATAAGCTAGATACTTTGATAATTCACAAATGTCTCAAGTTTACTCATGAGGGCTCTATGCACGTAGTGCATGATATTGGTTACAAATCACTAGTGTCATGTGGGAGCTTCTCATTAGATAAATTTTGGCCCACCTTGATCAAACCTCTTCCTCTAAGGGTCGACTTGTTATATCATGTCTATTTCAAGTATAAGACTAGGGGCACAGAGCCAAAAGTAACCTATCTGATTTCTCCCAATTTCATCTTAGTAAAAGGTTCCATGATTGTGTAACAACAAGTTGTTGGGTGATCCCACAATATTGGTTTACAATTTTTGGGCAAACTGGACACCGAACTAATTTTTTCTAGCTAAATCTTCACCTTCGAGCTCCTATAGTGGCTAAACCGTGAGGAATTTGAAGATAATGAAAACTAGTGATTTGTGATATTTTGTTTATAGATTCTAAATATATATTTTTCATTTTTTTTGGAATCAAATTGCACTTATTTTTCCATCTCGTTCGAAAAATATTTTTTTTTTAAATCGGCATTTTTAAGCAGTGACGCTCACTGTATACAACCTAAAGTTTTTTGTATGAAGGATAAAATTCTATTTTTTTTTAATTTATATTTGTAACTATGATATCTAGCACTTTCATTTGGTTTTATAGTGTTTTATTGAATATTTTTTCCTTAATCAAGTTTTGAAGTCAAACAAATTACAATTCAAACAAAGGCGGACCGTATACAACATAACTTTTTATGTATGTATCAAAATTCAATTTATTTTTTTTAATGGATCAAGGACATCAATACCTAGCTCAAACATATTTTTTTTAATTTTATTTTGATAATCTGCTATTTTTTCATATGTGCAGAACAAAGAACTTGATTTTTCAGTGGAAAACCTATGTTTCATAAATCTAAAAAAATGCATACATAATAAAACCAAAACATATTATAATTATATTAATTGGATAGCTCATTCCAAGGACTACCATCTTCCATTTGGGTTTGTGAAGCTCCTCCATTTTCATCCTCAACCCGAGCTTCGAAGGGTGAAAATATGGAGTCTTTTTGTGTCGGAGGGTGGGAAGGTGGGAAAAGGGGGGTTTGAGTGAACCTAAGGTGTTCGCTCGAACCCCCTTTCCACAATGGGAAACATGGGTTCCCACATGCAAAGGGGTTCACTTGAACCCTGGTTTGAGTGAACCCCTTTTAGGTTCATTCAAACATTGAGTTCGCTCGAACCCCTCAAAATGAATTTTGTTTGCATGGGTGAGGTTTTTGGAAGTTTTCCTTCCTCACTCAAATTGTAAACCACTTTTGTTGGTTCATCCTACCTCCTCCTCCCAACAAAAGGGGAAGGGGAATATTTCTTGTTCCCAACAGCGTTCCTCTTCTTCTACTACATTTGCTTCTCATTCTCACCCCACTATGGCACCTTTGGCTCCTGCTCCCATGCCTCGCATGGGGATCCCAATGGTGCTCGCTTGGTGAAAAGCCATGTGTCAAGTATTTTATCATCTTGTCTTACACCCACATTACCTAGGCTTGTTGTTTACAACAAGGGGAAGCACCCTCATGGGATTCTCCCTTGTGTCTCAACCTTCATGGAATCCTACCGATCTTGCCCCTAGAGAGTAGAGAGTAGAGAGTAGAGAGGGAAATAGGTAGGGAGGAGACATATTTGATAGAGTGATGGAGGGAGAGGTGGGTAGAGAGAGGGAGAGGGGAGATAAAGGTAAATATAGAGGGAAGGAGATGTAGAGAGATGATAGATAG